>CM062295.1:628672179-628937730 GCA_031216915.1 Pictodentalium vernedei
TTGTGTTGGGTAAAGGCTTAAAGGCTTAAGTCCCTAGAAAGCGGAGAAATTTGCCTATAGCAAAATGACCCACGAAGAAATATCAGGGTGGGAGTACATGAACCGTTTCAGGAATTTCAGGCATGAATGTATGAATTTGAAATTTTCAGGCATAGTGGGGGCTACCCCTCGCCCCCCCCCCCCCCCCCGAGACTACGCCTCTGGTATCAATAGGCCTATTTGATAAATAACATAAAACCATAACTGCCGTAAAACCTTCTGCCGAACTCCAGCTCATAAAGTCATTGCAAGCAATTTGATGCAACCATGCACGAATTCCAAATTGTTGGTCATTTATAATGTAGCCTCAGTGACTATATCCAAGTGCTGTGGTTCATTTTACAAATATCTCATTAGGATGTAGCCGATCTCGTCGGGAATAGCTTAGGCCTACCCGGCATTTTCGCAAATTTGGCACCTGCATGACTTGCGTAAAATTGTTTAATGCAGGCCAAAGCGTGGAATTTTTTGGAAAGTCAGACGTCCAAAGCTAAAAGGCTGAGATCACATCACTGTAATAGGCAGTGGAAGACAACTGGGGTGGGTGGTGGAGACCGCCCCCCCCCCCCCCCCGAGCGGCATAGGGTCTAGATCTCTTGGGGTCAGAAAAGCCAAATGTTTATTAGTTATGAAACCAGCTGCCGAAAAATATACTTAGCGATGCATGGTCAAATGGGCGGCACCTTTGGATGTCCCTTGGCGGCCATCTAGGTATGTTTGCCACCACTGCCTGCGGGTCCACGGTGGTCAGCTATCGTTGGATAATCGATTGCTTAAATAATTTTGTGGATGTGATTCAGTTCTCAGATTGCGCTGCCACTGTCTGATTCATCAATGACTCCATTTTCCGCGGGTGCAGGCAATCAATCATCATCAGAGATTAGGATCTCTCATTTAGTCTCCTTTGACGACGAAAGTGACGTACACAATTTAACCCTGAAGGAATTCGCAAGATGCCAATCTTAATGTTTTTCCATCAACTGATCTAGACTTATAGGGTGCCAACTGTGCCGGTTCATTCAGACTTCTTGTGTAGAACTATGGTGTTGTAACATAAATAATATCTCAGTTTTTATTCATCGTAATTTCTCAAGAAGAAAGGATGTTGTCTGGCGAAGACCTTAATGTTTAACAACAGCTGTTTACTTGATGTCGCACCTGTAACGTGAATTGAAAGTTCATAGAACGCCTGTCGTCATCGTGAGAAATTTATTGAAAAAAAGATATTTATTTGCTTTTGATTATGTTCTCCAGACGGCGTGATATTCAGTTTTCCGATCTGTAAACATAATTCAGGATGTTGGACATAAAATGACAATAAAAAAGTTTTAAAGTTTACTTTCATTGCAGATAAGGTCCTCAACTGGTTCAGGCACCTTGATTTTTTCTCTCTCTCAGAAACCCACCAGCATTTCATTGACTGCAAAATTTATCAGTTCGACATTTGAGCGCATGTGCGATAACCTTTGACCCAAACGAAAGACATGGTTTCGGATTCTTCGGATTGAACGAAAGTATATGAGGACGAATATCTGTTGGAAAGACAACACAAGAATGGCCTCAATGGATTCACATATATGAAAAAAATATTTATTAGTACAACAAATTCGAGTAGGCCTAATAATTGAAACGATGACTAAAATCACAACCTTTTTCTCCCCCGTTTTTGACGTTCTTCCTTTTTTTTATTGTTCTTTTCCCGATATGGACGTCGGCTGCTGAGGAAAATGATGAAAAAGGTTCCAATGAAACTGAACGATATAAACTCGCTGTGTTTGACTTCCATCATGTTGAAATGCCGTATGTTGTGTGTCTATGGGTTTTATTAGCTGCTGTGGCGAAAATAGGTAAGACTTTAGATATTTTCATAAACACCGAGTGTGGAAGCAAAATTTGACAATTCTACAGTAGTGTTCAAAACACTCCGTCCGCTGGTCCCACTGTACACTTCAGACGACAGTAACTGTTGTCATGACTGTGTCGGTGGTTTCACCGCTGAACTAAACATGACAAATAAGGGTCACGTTTCTTATGGGGTGCAAAGGCGTAGATAGGCTTTTGTGTGATTTTAATTTCGATGTAAGTTACAGTGGCAGATGAACCGCACGTGCTGAGACTGGGGACGTGGGGTTACAAATTCAATATCGGGACTGCAATTTCAACCCCTCTCCATGTCATGGCTTAGCCACCGTGGTGGTTGAGATTAAGGCGGCCCAGCCCCCCCCCCCCCCCCAATTTTCGCTGGGCCCAAAACATTGGCCCAATGCAAGTTTTGCAGAACATAGAACACCAAATGGTCTCCAGTTTTGGCCTACAGATGTATTAAAGACCACAGATTTGCTCTTGGAACACAAAATTTGGGAAAATCTTCTGGGGAGGTTCCTCAAACTCCCACAATAGCCATATTCATATCATGTACCCCCCCCCCCCCCAAAAAAAAAACAAAAACAAAACAAAACAAACAAACTTATAGTCAACCCCCCCCCCCCCACACCCCATATTATTGACTCCTAACTGCACTCAGGACTGCTCCACCCCCTGAACAAGAACTTTACCAGCCTTGGATAATACTCTTGTATTCATAATAAACATACATGTATGTTTATTAATTTGGGGAATTTTTCCACCCTGTACACTGCCTGGTATGCACCTTATTTGAGCCTGTATGTTTATTAAAATTGCTCTTCCAACAGGGAGGAGATCTTCAAATTAGTAATCCTTCGCCAGGCCCGGTATTCTTAAAAATGGAGGAGGGCTAAAAATCGCTCTCCTCACATGGACTAGGGGAGCGATTAGCTCTCCTCAAGGTTACATAAGCTGAAAGTGGCAAAATGAAGTTGTACTATTAATGAATTCTGCCTAGTGGGCTTTGTACACTTTATTTGGTGCTGCTAACAAGGTAGTCTCTGTGAGATGGGTACACACCGCCCCTCCCACATCTCCAAGGCCTGGAGGTGGGGGGGGGGGGGAGTAGTCGGGCCATCTCGCAGAGACCACCAACATAGAGATTTGAAAAGCTGTGGATTTTAGGAATAGGCTGTTGTGGTAATCATTATTTTCTAAGGCTAGGAGGGATATTTTTCGCCCTCCTCAATTTTTTTAAGGCGAGCGAATAAATCGCTCTCCTGAAAATGCCAGGCCTGCCTTCACTAGATTGTGTGATAGTCTTTTGTTTAGCACAGTGTATTCACTGTTGTAATCATAATGCCAAAATGCCTATAAGTTTTCTTTAATAATACTAACTGCAATACTGGAAAATAAGTAGTGCTGAAACGGTTAACCGGATAACCGGTTTGAAACCGGTTACCTACCTAACCGATTTAAAAAAACGTCAAACGGTTATCCGAAATATCGATAGTGATCGTCATTCTATGGTTAAAACGTAATAAATCTGCCGCTTCTTCTTATTTAGAAATAATCGATTTTGGCGTTCAAGACTTCGTTAATGATCGGCAATTTCCGTGATTATTGAGTAACCGCAGAAACTATTCCGTAGTATGTATACAAACGAACGTTGTCGAGTACTCGACAACGTTCATTTGTATACACACTACGGAATAGTTTCTGAGGATACTGCTTTCCAATTCCTATAGTTTTGACCCCAGATTCGATGAAATAATGGCTACGGTTAACCGGATATTATCCGGTTATAGCTCTCGGTTAGTCGGTTGTGAAAATGAGCCAACCGTTTCAGCCCTAAAAATAAGATGTCTTTTAGATAAACTTACCTAGCATTACTCCCCCACTCCCTCAATAGAATTCCACTCTGTACTATTATTTGGATCTGTACTTTTAATTTTTCATAAATGTTCCATCCTGCACTGTTATTCCCACCTACTCATTTATTTGGAACACAAAAGTAGGATTTAGAAATATGAGTGACTCAATGAACCAATAAATAATCTAGACTTGTGGCCTAGCAATTTTTCCCTGACAAATGTTGGTTGCCTACTAGTATTCAGAAGAATGATAATTGACCAGAAACAACTGTGCAGGCAGGATACACGACTTTTCCTGCTTACCATTATCCAAACCATGAGTGTCTAAGCACTTTACTCACAACATTGGAGGAAAGTAGAGAAAGTACGTGCCAGAGTCAGGATCTCAGTTAAATCAGTCAGGGAACCAATAGCATTTTGGAGGGTCCCAGAAGGATATATGCCTGCCACAGAGATAACCCAAAGGCCTGACAGAGAAGGGGAGAGGCGATCATTGCCTGCAGATGGTAGTCTGGGCCCTTCCCCTGGCCATTTTTTTTTAAATTTTGAAGTTCCAAGAGCAGCAATTCTGGAGCCCACAAGGCTGTTTTAAAAATTATGACATGGTGGTAACAAATTGGAAAAGTGATGCCTTTCCATCTTCTTTGTTATGACAACCATGCTGTTTTTTAACAGAATGTTGGTCAAAATAAATGGCAACAACTACTAGTACTGCAAGCAGGCCTGAAAATAAGCAATCTAACATTTGCAGAATGAGGTCCCCAGAGGGTGAATTTGCTGCTATCCCATACAGTGGGCCAATTTATCCTCTGGGTACCTTTTTCTTTTTAGTTTTGAAACCCTGATTCAGATTGAGGTTCACAGAGGGTACATTTAGTGATGCCACCCTACTGTGCAGCACTAAATTCACCTTTTGAGGACCTCATTTTGCAGATGACAGTCTGCTTATTTTGTGGCTTGACTGCAAGACCTTGCTTTGATGAGATCTCATGTTAGTTGCTGACATTTATTTTGGCAAAAATTCTTTGAAGATGTTAATGGCATTGCACAACTGGGTTGAGTTAGTTTTGAAAGATTGTGTCGTCTGATGGGCAAAGCACGCCAAAACAGGAATTTAATTTGTGGTGTACTGTTTTATTGTAACCTGTAGGTCACATATGGATTTTACAGTTTAAGAAGCATAACTCCTACAGAACCTAAACAATTGTTCACAGGTTATTTCCAGATAGGGGAGGGGGGTGTCCCCCTATGCCACCAATACGGTACCTTTCCCACATGTACAGTTAGATGTAGATGCCTCCAGTTGTTGAGCACTTAGGAAACCCACTCAGCTATTTTCCTGACATTCAACAAATGAACCAGAAGTCATTGAAAGTATTATACTATAATATTTGGAAAAAAACTGAGCATTACAGGAACAGTAACAGAACATGGTAATTTCAAGTACCTTGGTTGCACCTGTATGCCTCACAGCTATGGGCCTGTTGTGATAAATTTTAAACATTACTAGTGCGACTACAAATATACGAATATCTTCTAATTAAATATCTTCAAAACTCTTGAAATGATTATTTGATAAAATTTCAACTAATGGACCATCGCCTGCAACCCACTGGTCCTGCAAAAAGTTTGCTGGAGCTCATTGTACTACATGTGAATGTTGTCAGAAATTGTAAATAATCATTGGGTGGGAAGTTTTCTCCACAGCAATTTTGCCAACCTTCCACATTCTTTCTGAGGAAGTCTCAGGCCTTTAGATTGGTCTTATTTGGGACTTGTGGAGCTTGCATTCTAGAAATTTGACAGGGCTGAAAAAACAGCCTTGTGAAAGTCTTCACTGGGCTGTTTTTTTCTACGCACAAGCTGATTTAATAATTTTATTGCTAAATCCTTGTTTCAGGTTGACAGATCTTCCAAGTGAAGTTTACAGAGAAATTTTACATATTCTTGTAAAATATCCAACAGAAACATAATAAAAATGTTTAAAAAATTAGTCTGCCCACTATTTCCATACAGATATTTGTTTTCTTGGTCCTACAGCTGAACTGGCTCATCATAGAGTTTACTAAAATAACATAAATATTTGTGCGCCTTACTTGAAACTTGTTATGTAATAGTCATATTTTGTCCTCAAAATCTTCTGTTTCAATGTGTATTTATAGGAGAATGTAAATTTTTTTAAAGTTTGTAACAGATTTTTTTTATAGCTATGCAATTTGTGCAAAGCCATTCTTCACAATCACATCTTAGACCTGTCAAATTAGGGATGTGTTCTGTATAAATGGAGCTCGAGCTGGAAGAACAACATTGTGATACATATTCAGATTAAGTAACAAAATGCACTCTGCTATTTTGAGAGCTTTAAAAATGTTGGCACTTAACTGGTTGAGCACTGGAAGCCGCTATAGTGGCTTTTGCAAATGTTTAGTTTTAGTTTTACAAATGACTTATATATCAATCAGTGTTAAATACCCTTTGTTAATAAATATTAAATTGTATCATTTTACTGAAGAATGCCTGTTGGCATTCTCCAGTAAGCTGAAACAAACAAATATTTTTGTGCAACAGGACAGTAAACTGAAACAATTGAATTATTTATGTGCAACAGGACCTCCAATGTCCAGAATTCTTGCATATGTACCATAGATACAGACGTAAAAATAATTTAGCACTCTACCAGTTAAGCATATTAGGGCTGGTTTTCTGGCTCTGTAAAATTGGTTACAAGGCTGCTGTTCACGGGGCTGATCAAAATGCAAGTCCTGGACTTGCCAAGTCAATTGCTGTTCATTCACATTGAAAATTTCTTTTGTTGCAATATTAGCTATCTGGAATGTCCTTATTTGGCTTCTCATGTCTTTATTAGTACCTCAGAATACCTATAGCTATCAGGCCTACTGAGTCGAATTCCAACTTGGTTAATTTTTTCTGCACCAGAGCAGGTGCCCATCATGTAGTCTGCGTGTAAAGTAAAAGTTACATTATAAATACTGTACATGAACCTTGGCAGATGTTTCTAGGCAAGTCTTGGCTGCACATACATGCAGCCAAAACTTGCCGAGAAACAGTTACTAAGTCACAGGATGTAGAGTGTCAGTGTGTATAAAAAAAATAGTTACAACTTCCTGTGACATTGTACAAAACAGGGCTTATATTTTGATGAGAATCCAAGAATTGATTCACACAAAGATTCACACAAGAAAACCAGCGAGAATCCATGTAGATTCTTGCTGTGCCTCTGCTAGGATTCACATGAAGAGAATTGTGTCAGTTTAATCCCTTGACTTAACATACCGGCAGAAAATTAACCAATACTTGTAAGGCTAACAGGATCTGAAATATGCTGACACTTCTTGCCTACTGTTCTGAAAATTTTGCGTAACCCATTTATTGTTCACCTGGTCTGAGCTTTGTTATTGGTACCTTATCGTTCGTTCCCCTTTATTTGATTCAGGTAACCCATCTGGTAACCTTAATATACTGTTGTATCATAACCAAGTTCTTGCTCCTATGGGCAATATTCTGATGAATAAACTATATTGTTACTATAAAGATGAATCCTTAGGAAGAATAATGAGGCTGTATTTCTGCAATTCAGATACAAATTAGTTGCAATTACAGCCCAATCTTAACATGCTGCAGAAGAGTATGGCCTCCATAACAACTATTTATGACAGAGACATGAATTATTTATTGCCATTTCCTGATTTTGTACCTTGGTTACATCTTAAGATGATCAACAGTTTAAAATGATGTTGAGCATCAACCGATCATCAACATACTAGTAGGTGTTTGTATCTGCCTGAAGTATGGCTGCTCTGTTGGCCAATTATTGGCCAACAGAGCAGCTATACTTCAGGTAGATGTAAACACCTATGCAGCTGATGATATGTTGATGCTCATTCCACCATTCATTCATACTAGATCATTCAACTTGGCAAAAATTTTGCCTGACCCAACGACAATTTGGCACGACCCGTTTTTTGTTCACGTGTTTTTCATTTTAGGTAACCTTCATGTGATCCAAAGCTTTGTTCGCCTCAAATCGACAGGCCTGCACATTGTCAATAAAATTGTACAAATATGGCTGTCCTTGCAACCAACTCAATGAGTCGGTTCCAATGAAATCTATATTTGTAAGGTTTTGTTGGTAAATTTACTTTTTAAAAAATTAATCAGATTCTGTTTATGTTTTAAAGAGTTAACATGTTTTATCAGTATACAACAGGGTTCAACCATGGTGGCCCCATGGGATCCTGGGACACTCACACTAGGTTAGGATTCTTGCAACCATTTTTGCGTGATTCCAAATGGATTCAGAATTTCTCCCAAATTTAGATGAAATATAAGCCCTGCAAAACAGCATAAAAATAAAGCAAACTGTCTGTCATCTCCTCTAATTTGTGAAGATTAATGTAAATTGGGGACACCAGTTACCACTGTGAGTTTGGTAAAATTTAAAGGCCTGGAAGTCTTTTGGTCAATGCATTAATTGTCTTTTATTAATTTTGGCTTGTCCTGTCTATACACATGTGTGCATCTACTTTCCAGAAAATATGAGCGTCTTCCTGAGTATTTCAAAAATTTAGAATATGAGTAAGAGTATGGGCTTATCACATATAGATAACTGGATATTTACAAATACACATACTGGTACATATAACATCAACCTTTTCTTAACGCTGTGTTGTACATGTACATGTAATAGTTTCATTTCAAGTTTTCTGTGTGATCAAGATTATGTGATCAGACCTTAACCCTTTGAACTCTAGTAGTATCTTCCCTGTCAGTTCAATGGCAGCAATTAGAAGAGTCCATATTCATTATTTGGGGTAGACCAATCAATATTTTCAATGTGCAGCCACGAGGCTGCACATTGAAAATATTGATTGCTCTACCCAACACATTTACTAAACAACCATCCTATATAATGACGTTATGAAATCTCATTTTCCTGGTCGGTATAAGGGCCACTAGGGTTCAAAGGGTTAAAATGTGTCCCAATTACACAATAACATGATTTTTGAGGACATTGGGCTCCATTACTGGACTGTCATCTGTAATAAGCAGTCCAGCAGTCATTAGCAGCCCGAGGTGATAGCCTCAGGCTGCTAATGGTTGTAGGGCTGCTAATCACAGATGGAGGTCCAGTTATAGAGCCAAATCACACCTGAGAAAATCATGTTATTATTATTATCAATACTTGGAAATTATAAAATTGTTTTTCAACCCTTTTGGATTTATATTAATTCATGAAAAGAATCAATGTGAAACATCATTTATTAAGCAATTTAAAACAGAATAGTTTGTATTTAAGGAAATGTAAACATATCTCCAGGAAGATGAAATGACGTCATGTGGAGAATGTCAGCGTGTGCTAGCAGGTTTGTGGGCACTGATGACTAAAAATATCCACTTTACACGCTTTACAATCTTTGTTTCAAGTTTATTATGCTCACTTACAAACTGTGTAAATTAATATTATCATGAAGGTACCGCACAATGATTTGATAATAATTCATGAGAATCAGTTTTGATTTTCACAAACTCCTACTGCAAGAAACAATTTTCAGTTTAAGGTGGTCGATTGTGGTTACCCTGGGATTTGAAACAGCCAGGCCTGAATAATTTAGATTTCAGGCTACTGTTATACCCTTGTGAGTGCAGTGACTGCATCTTGTATAGTAAAAAACAAAGCAAACCAAACCTCATATTTATATATTTCCCTGAGTTTAACAGGCCTGTCAATTTGGGTTACGTGGAGGTTACCTAAATGAAAAACACGCAAACGAAAAATGCCAAATTGTTACTGGGTCACACAAAATTTTTGCCAAGTTGAATTATCCAGTACGAATGAATGGCGGGATGATGTTGAGGATCAACCCATCATCATCTGCACTGGTGTTTGCATCTGCCTGAAGTATAGCTGCTCTGTTGACCAATGTTGGCCAACAGAGCAGCTATACTTCAGGCAGATGCAAACCCCTATGATGATGATTGATTGGCTGATGCTGAACATCATTTTAAACTGTTGATCATCTTAAGATGTACACTACTGTACATGAATATCCTAGATTCATTACATGAATATCATGACCATTACATGAATATCCCAGATTCACGATATCTTCACTCAAGATCTAAGAGAAGTCGCCATCTAATATTGGCGATTGTTTCTCGAGTCAATGTCCGACTTGATATTAAAATCGCCGTGATTCACGGTCAAACAGATTACAGCTGTAATTAATTTCTAGGGCACCTGAACGAATGAGGATGTACTTGTTGTCGTATTTTGCACGACTCTCACAATTTTGTGGTCGAAATACATGTGTAACTCAACAATATTAACTTGACGAAATGATGTTTACCAACACTCATAAAATATTTACGTTTTTAATCAGAAAGAATTTTTTTTTTTAAATTCCGCCAAATTGCAACATTTCGACACAAACGTACATAAATAGGATTCGGAAAATTATTGATGACTGGTTATCATTCTGACATTCTGTGACATAAACATGCAGTAGTTTATTTGGTCTAATCTATTTCACAGTTGATGCCGAGATTACACTCTCTGGAGTTGATCCCTTTCACTCCAAATGTCTTGTCCAATTTAATTATTGCATTCATTGTCCGTGTAATATCTGGTGGGTTTAATACTTTTGTCTCACCTTGGACCCAGGATATTCATGTAATGGTCGCTTGCGCAGTAGTGTAGCATAGGTACAAAATCAGGAAAATGGCAGTAATTCATGTCTCTGCCATAAATAGTGATCATGGATGCCATACTGTTGTGCACCATGCTACATGTAGCAACTTGCACCTAATTTGTATCTGGTCAATTCCATTTGTGACTTATGGGACAAAGATAATTTTTCTGGGAAAAAAATAGCTTATAAAAAGTGACAGCAAATATATTACATGCTTATTGTTGATTCAGTCTATAACTTCTGACAGTAGGATAATCTACAGAAAGTTTTTGCTTCATACATGGGATAGAATTCAAGATTTGACGATTAGAATATACATGTGGTGTGACTTATGGGACAGAAAAAAGGTGCACTTTTCTGGTACCTTTGGGTAAATTGGTGTATCTATATCAAAAATGGACAAAGGGCTGGGTTCTATACTTTTTAACGAAGTAGGGGCATCTCTTCACCAATTTCAAAGCTCTTCGGTTTGGATGTATTTCCCACTTTTGCTGAAATAAGAAATTGTGACTTATGGGACAATTGAGATGTGACTTATGGGACACTATCCCAGATAACATATTTATTGATCCAAACGTGAGGTATAGTTCTGCATTTACACTTCAGGAGTCCACAGGGCAGCACATACATTTTAAAAAAATGGAGATAGTGATTTTTACTCCAATAAGGGGTAACATGTCAATTCTCCTACATTTGAGAAATGATATGCCGATGGACATAGGTAAAGCATCTATATTTGAAGCTATAAAGTATCAGTTCTACCTATTCCAAGTTTTACAGCTCAACACCAAGTCAGTGTTTATAACAGCTATGTTGACACCTATCAAAAATGAGAAACAGTATTTTATTAGAAATTGGTAATAAATTTCATTTATTGCAAAATAGTCATAACACAATTATCAAAACACCAAAACTTTCAAAGTCACTTTTAAAACTTCACAAATAAACAAGAAATGAGTTACGGAATGATCACAAGAACATCAATGCCCAAGCAAAAATTGAAGTACCTCAGCATGGCCTCGAAGAGAATTATTAACCTGAAAAAACATCATTGAAAAGACAAAGAACTGAGTTGAACTCTAGCTTAAAAATATAAAATTACTCAATCTTATGCAGACCCCTTAAGTTTATTAGGGTTGATCCTTTAATTTTACCTTTTGTGTCCTCTTTTGAATACCACACAGTATTATAATGTCCTTTTAATAAGTATCTTAATTCATTTGAGAATAAAATGCGGGATTCTTCAAATTTGGTACCATTTTTTTGTGACTTATGGGACAAAAAAAGAAGGCTTGAGTTAGAGATATCTTTCAAAGAGGATACATTTTTGCATGATCCAACTACAGACCAAATGGTAGAGATAATAATTGTTAAAGTATTTACCTTGACTCAATCAATTTCATTCTAGGAAAACTTTTTCACATATTTTGTGACTTATGGAACATTCGTCTAATCCCACTTCATTAAGTTAGTATTCAGGCAAGCTCCATAAAAATGAAATTCTTTCAATATTTTGTGTTAAAGTACTATAATACTATTATAACCAGCATAATTATTCAAGAGATTTCTATGTTTTTGGTTGGAAAAACACTATTAATTTTGAATGCATGAAACCAGTGTTTTTAATTACGAATTTCCCACCTCTTCTTTTCAACTTTTCAGTGGGATGAGCAATTTCCGAAATTTAAAAAGTTCTATGAACTTGAGGATTCTCACTTTGATAATCAGCTGAGCATGACAGAGCACTTAGAATATTAAATTTTTTGAAAAATGAAACTTTTAAGTGGAATTGGCCATCTGAATTGTTGCAGCACAGCCTCATTATTGTTCCTAAGGATTCATCTTTATTCATCAGGATATTACCCATAGAAGCAAGAACTTGGCTATGATACAACAGTTCATATATCAGAATAGTTGCAATACATATATATTTAGGTTACCTAATGGGTTTGGGTTACCTGAATCAATTACAGGGGGATGAACGATAAGTTATCAAAGCTCAGACCAGGTGAACAATAAATGGGTTACACAAAATTTTTGAGAACTGCAGGCCTGGTTTAACTCTTAAGGGTCAAGTTACAACTTTGGTGAGTTTCTTGCCTTACATGTACTTGTACATGTAGAACACATGGCTACCAGAATTAATTGTCTTCCTGAAGGAAGTTGCATTTCCTTTGTAGTGGTTTCTAGTGAAGTCTTGACTGCTTGTATAGGCTGCCAAGACTTCACTTTACACCACTGATATGTCATGGTATTTTTATTTTATTATGAAGGAAAAAAATAAGTTTAATTCTAAAGGAATTTATGGGCACTTTCTGTATCTATGACAAGAAGCAAATAAACATTTTGCAGGAATCAAATAGAGATGGGCAATATTCTAAAAAACTGAACCGATACCGATATCATGGCCGATGGGGATACCGAAAAACCAAACCGAACCAATCGCTGAATACTGATGGGGTACAGTATAAATTTTCAAATTTTGTTACATTTGCTGTTTTTAAGTCCCTTTTGAGGCTTGATAACAATTTAAAGGTTCATTTTCATGAAAGTTTTGTTAACCCCCAATGGACTGGGCAGCTGTCCTGAATTCCCACTAGACTACACCCTGTACATGTCTAATTGCTTAATGGATATGTCTAGTCAAGTCTTGGCTGCCTATTAAGGCAGTCAAGACCTGACTAGAAATCACTGCCCAGATGTTTCGTCGATTGTCAGCAGGACCTCCTGAAGATGGCATGGTCAAGGCACATGCTCTGCGATTGCAAAAGGCTTGAAATAGGTCTTTGAACAATAAGGTGTGTTCAAAACAAGTCACAAAATTACTGTAGACATGAGTTGTGGTCCTAAAAGAATGCCACCGTTGAGCTCATTGGCAGTGTCATTTATAGCGTTATTGTAGAATGATACTACAATAACTTATTCTGGATTTGCTGATGTGAATTCCTCTTTGGTACTATTAGCAAATCTCAGTCAAGTAAGATACTGAATATCGAACCGATACCAAGGTATACCCCTCCCCCTAAAAATACCAAAACCGATATCTAACTAAAAATTCCAATACCGCCCATCTCTAGAATCAAAGTTGTTTGTCATTGTTACGATTTAAAAGTCAAAATCTTAATCTGGTTCAGAAAAAAAACAATGTTGTGATCACGGCAATGTAAATACAACTGGTTAAGTGTGGTTTATGATGAGGTCTCCTGTGCATAAATCACAGGTTCCCTTAACCCTTTACCCAACGAATTGCCCATATCCGCCCGTGTAATATGCAAATTCAGCAGCTGAAAAAATATTATTTTGCGAAAATATTTCAACAAAACCATATCATGTGACCCCTCTTTGGAACGAGCTCCTCGAGCTCGTTCCAAAGAGGGGTCACTTGATATGGTTTTGTTGAAAGTTTTTGAAAAAGTTTAAAAATGATATTTAAAATAATAAATTTTGAAATAGTCTGCGTTGGGTAAAGAGTTAAAAAGAGGATCTCTAATGAGTTGCAATTTAATATGAAATTTTTGTACCAAGATCAGTGTTCACTTAAATCAATCAGAGTCAAGGTTTAAATAATGTGCAGTTGAATGCGTTATTTATTTATTTTTTTATTTATTTATTTATTTGTGTTCAAGGTTATATACTTCTGTACAATAGCTAATTGTGACCGCAACATGTAGATAAAGTCAAGTTCATTCAATCATTTACACCCATGTTGCCCATTTTAGAGGACTTCCACCCCAAGCATTGGTGACTGGGTCCTATCTTACCTGTCAAACAGTGCTTGTTTACTACATTAAAAAAACAGTGTTTCACTTCCCGGGGTACCCACGGGTAAGTAAGTTTTATAACAAACAGTGATATGAAATAATGATCATTCTCTGTAAATCTCTTTTAAATAAGTTGTTCTTATACTATTAAATGATGAAGATATTTATGCACTTTGCTATACTTCGACAGTATACATTCTGTGGCTTTTCAGTTGTGTCTAGGAAAGTCTTGGCTACCTACATAGGCAGCCAAGACTTGCCTAGAAACAACTGGCAAGGTTCTTGGGGTGTTACTTGAAATGTATCTACAAACTGCCCGTCATAGTAAAAAGTGTTTAAAGTCAAAATAAGGACTTCAAGAGTTAACAAAGTATTAAATTTTTATTTGAAAGAGGACTGGAATTGGGAAATTTTTGGTTTGAATTGGGAAAAATCATGCCAAAATGCCATAGGAAAAGGCTTCCAAATTTGGCACCTATAGCAGGGCTTGACAGCTCTATATTGTGGTAAACCTATAAACAGGTTACCCATTTAGTTGTTCTTTAACATATTCTGAAGGTTAAGTAAATTTAAATCATTAACCTGCTAGTTAACCAAAAATCCAAACACTATATATCTCAGGCATATCACGAAGGCAGTAGGGTTATGCCTTTTCTGTTGGCAACATGCGATGACTTCCGACAATAAAAATATCAGTGAAGTAGAAATATGCAACAGAGTATTTGATGACTGGATTTGCATCGCAAAATGCCATACAAAAATGTCCAAATGCTAACCATTTCTCTTTCATATTGGCCTTATATTCACCATTTACCATCACTTTTTGAAATCAAGATGGAAATTGCTAATCAAATTTTTAGAAACAAACAATACATGTACTCTGTGAAATCACTAGAAATATAGAGTTATGCCTCTTCTATTGGCAGCCTTGGTTATAAGTATGTGTGGCGGTGACTACAGGTTGGTCAAGAATTGATTTAGCAGTTGCCCCATCATACATCAGACTTCAGTGCATTTCAGTTTCCATAAACTGTGACAAAATATTTCTAATTATGCTAACAGATGAATAATATGCACAAATTTAATATGTGTATGTGTACTACTATCTCCACAAGCATCTAATAAGACAGTCATAAAAAAGTTGGTTAACCGATGGATCCTTTTAGTTAACCAATCATCTGTTGACCTTAATTTTTGTTTGCATAACTTCCAGGCAAATGGAACGATCATTCGCCTGAATTGTCGACGCCTGCTATAGATGCTAAAAGAATCCCTGTTCTTGGACATAAAACTAGTACCGGTATTTTTTACAGGTTGATAATATTTTAATGTCCAGTTTATAGCTTTAAATGTTAATACTGAGATATTGAATATCAACACCCTGTGAACAGGGAAATAAAAATGACATTAAATGATGAAAGGTACTCCAAGGGAAAGGCAATGTGTCACATTTTATTAATATGCACTGATTTAAAATTTTGGTACCCTAAGGCAGAAGGAATATTTAACCACTGAAATCATACTTTCATGTCTGTTCTGTACACGTTTACAACAAAACATAATTATTTTTGATTTCGTCATAAGTGGAGCACTCTCCCTGTGGGAACACGAGGAAGTGAAGCAATGCTTGTTTACTGTAAAATATGACATGAAACAACACCTGGGGTGGAAGTCCTCTAAAGTGGCCATCATTGGTTTAAAAGGATTGGCTACAGTTGACTTCATCCCTCTGTTGCAGACACGAGAGAGCCAAAGATGCACCAAGTATTATTTACAAACATTTTCAAGAGTTGACTTTGTTGGACTTAGCCTTTTTTTCTCGTCACCTTACCATTTCTTGTCATCACATTTGAAAGAAAACCATTTATTTATTTATGTGTTTTGTTATTTATTTATTGGGGTTTAATGGCACTTTCAACAGCCAGGAAGAGAGCCACCAAGCAATGGCGAGCAATTATCAGACTCCCCAACATACTAACTCCACACAAGTGGGGTTAGCATTGGTTGAAGACAAGTGTGCCATTGACGTGCAGTACACCTTAGTACACAGCGCCACTGTGCTCCCACATTTGCCATCAGGATTAAGTGCCTTGCACAAGGACACAATGCATTTACCCCCGACAGGGATCAAACTGCGGACCTTTTGGTTTGAAGTCCATTGTCACCATACTCCCTAAAAAGGCCATCAGCAGTTGGAATGTGATATTAAGTTACAGGCTCAAATTCAACTCCCAAGAAAATGTACTGATCATTATGTTAGACATAGGCGAATAGGTGCCTGCCAATGACCATGACAGGCTGCTTAGTTGCAGACATTCTACTCTTGAATGCCTAATAATCATACAGTTAAAACTAGAAGTCCTGTCACGAACTGTGTGCTTATATAGGCTTAATTGCGCATAGGAATTGCGCGCAATGCCATATCGAATGGCATCCAAAGCACGTCAGGTTCTCCTGGTTACTCATAGCAAGCACAGGCAATGTTTCTGCCAATGGACCTCCGGGTTACCCGGAGGTCCATGGGCTGAAACATTGCTTGTGCACAGGCCATATGTACAGAATTTGATAGCCTTACTATGGTCATAACGCGTAGATTAACGTGCAAATCGACATGCTATTTGTGCGCATTTCATGACAGAACTTCTAGTTTTAACTGTACATGTATGATTATTCTATTTCGAACAAAATTCCCACCTGTATAATCCTTATTTGACCCTGTATGATTAATTACTTTTAGCAATCGAATTTGCAGAGCGGCTGCTTATCTCAAGAAGTTCACCAAAACAAACTAATAAGGTACATGTACAAGCAAACACAGGACGCAATGGAAATGTTAATGGGTAGAGAGCTGGAAGCATATATTTGGGCTTTAGTCTGAAGTACTTCTAGCATAACTTTAAGACCTAGTACCCAGTGTGTGCTTCATACCATATGATACCATCACTGAAACAGAATTAATTAGTCTATAAGGTTCTTGGTGCAATTTATGGGAGAGTGCCTACTCTCCCATAAATTGCAGCAAGTCAATCCATGTGAAAATTATGATAACTGAAAGTAATTTAGCCCTTCACCACTTCAAGAGCATCAGACGTCTGAAAACAGTTCAGAGCATAGCGGTTGGCTCACATCATGGAATTTTCCACCCTATACTATTATTCTACCCTGTACTATTATTAATTTTCAGGAAATTTTCCACCCTGCACTTTTATTTTGCCCTGTACTATTATTAGGCACTCAAGAGTACCTGCTGACTGCTTGAATACAAAAATCACTGCATACTGTACATGCCATGCCAACATGTATCTTCCTTCACAAACCAAGTGAGCCTTTCTTCTAAGATGTAATCACTGCTCCATTTAGAAAAAGCAGTTCAATTTTGAGACATAACACAAGCTGCACTTGCACCCGGTGGTCCATTTGATGAAAGTTTGCCAGAGTTTCTTGTTCTGTTATGAACGATTATAAATACTTTTCAAGTGGATAATATATGGTGCTGCAACTTAGTAATCCACTCTCTTTATTCTGTATGTGTAGTCAAATTTTGATATTTTTTTATCATTACATATACATGAATCCCAGAAGAGATTAGGACTTATGTTAATGGTCTCTATTTACTAGTATAAAATTTGTTGTGCATGTTGTTTTTCTAGAATTGAGTTACGCTAATGGGGCAGTTTGAGTTTGATAGGGAAAAAAATTCAGTTGGTCATTTGAACATAAAACCATCTGGAAGTTTTGTTTTTCAGAGAGAATACAGATTGAAATGGGTATCACTTTATTAGAATTAATTATCAGAAGATTACAATGGCTATGTAACCTGATTATGCTGTATAAGTTTGGGGATAATAGTGATTTGTATATCTCTATTCGGAATGGGGCCTTATTTCAGCCCAAAGAAAAGGCCTAGATTAACCCTTTACCCAATGAATCGGCCGCATCCGTCTGCGTAATATGCAAATTCAGCAGTTGAAAAAATATTATTTTTCAAAAAATATTAACAAAACAATATCTTGTGACCCCTCGTTGGAACGAGCACGTCAAGCTCATTCCAACGAGGGGGTCACATGGTATGGTTTTGTTGAAAGTGTTTGAAAAATTTGAAAAAATGATATTTAAAATAATAAATTTTGATATCTGCATTGGGTAAAGGGTTAAACCCCTTTTTCTGTTGTGTCATGTGTTTTGAATTTTCCTGGGAACGATATGTGAACTTAACCCTTTAATTAAAGAATCTGTGGCATCCGCCCATCCAATTTACAAAATGAGACATTGGAAAAAAATTATTTTTTAAAAAAAATCATCAAAACTATATCATGTTACCCGTCATTGCAAGAAGCTTGTTCCAATAAGGGGGTGACATAGGGTCTGACCTGAGCATTTAAAAATAAGATCCAGACTTGGAGTCTACTTTTGAAATCAAAAAGCCAGATTTACTTCTTCGCTGGTAGAGCACAGATACTCGGCACAAGCTGGGAAATCGAAAGAAAAATGATATTTGATATCATTTTTGAATCGATGCTGAAGTGCCCCTATAATGGTATATAAATATTAACAAGGTACACAACTCGCTTTTCGAAAACGATAGCACACATCTTCGTTATACCCCCCTCAAATTTGAGTCACACAACATATCCAATAGTATCCTGTATCAGTGGAAGGGGGAATGAGTAAGCTTTATAGTGGTGTATTACACGACTGTTGGGTGTTCTTGGTTTGTTCATGATAAGTGGGAGAAGTCGCAGAAAAGGCCGAAAAACATTTAGTCGGACAAGATAGTGCACAGCACAGTGGAATGTGGATTACGAGCGACAATTATCTGATTTATTAGCTCAACTTGACAAAGTCAAGCTGAGCTATTGCCATCACTTCTCGTCCGTCGGTGTACGTACGTACATACATTAGTTAGTACGTTAGTATGTTCGTCCACAATTTCCTTTGGCACACCTCACAGGTCGCATGATCAGATTACTTTGAAACTTGGTATGCTTATTTGGGGTGACCTCTAGATGGGAGCTGTCGATTTTCTTCAATTTCCGTCAAAAAATGTTGCTGCGGCCAACATTCTTAGAACTTAGTTTAGTCAAACCACAATATTTCCCTTTGGCACACCCTACAGGGCACATTTATGATTTGATTGCTTTGAAACCTGGTATGCTTATTTAGGGTGACCTCTAGATGGGAGCTATCGATTTTCTTCAATTTCCGTCAAAAAATGTTGCCGCGGCCAATGTTCTTAGAACTTAGTTTAGTCAGAAGACTCAATATTTCCCTTTGGCACACCCTACAAGGTACATTTATGATCGGATTGCTTTGAAACCTGGCATGCTTGTTTGGGGTGACCTCTAGATGGGAGCTATGTATTTTCTTCAATTTCCGTCAAAAAATGTTGCCGCGGCCAACGTTCTTAGAACTTAGTTTAGTCAGAAGACTCAATATTTCCCTTTGGCACACCCTACAGGGCACATTTATGATCGGATTGCTTTGAAACCTGGTATGCTTGTTTGGGGTGACCTCAAGATGGGAGCTATCGATTTTCTTCAGTTTCCATCAAAAAATGATGCCGCAGACAACATTCTCAGAACTTAGTTTAGTCAGACCACAATATTTCCCTTTGGCTCACCCTACAGGGCACATTTATGATTAGATTGCTTTGAAACCTGGTATGCTTATTTATGGTGACCTCTAGATGGGAGCCATCGATTTTCTTCCATTTCCGTCAAAAAATGTTGCACGGCCAACGTTCTTAGAACTTAGTCTAGTCAGACCACAATATTTCCCTTTTGTACACCCTACAGGGCACATTTATGATTGGATTGCTTTGAAACCTGGCATGCTTGTTTGGGGAGGCCTCTAGATGGGAGCTATCGATTTTCTTTGGTTTCTGTCAAAAAATGTTGCCATTGGCAAAGACCTTCAATTAACTTAGTAAAAACTTAGTGCAGTTAAGCATCAATATTTCCCTTGGACACTCCCTGCAGGGCACATTTAGTATTGGATCGCTTGCAAACTTGGTGAGCTTGTGTGGGGTGACATCTATATGGGAGCTGTCGATTTTCTTCCATTTTTGTCAAAAAATGTTGACCTTTGAACTTAGTTTAGTCAGACCTCAATATTTCCCTTTAACACGGCCTTCGGGGCACGTTTATGATCGGATCACTTTGAAACTTGGTATGTGTGTTCCGTGTGACCTCTAGATGTGAGCTATTGCTTTTATTCATTTCCATAAAATTTTATTGTCGTTATCATCAACCTTTCAACTTACTGCATTTGTGCATCAACTTATCCCTTTTGCACTCTCTACAGGATATATTTATGAATTTCCATAAAAAAACCCATTGCCACAAGCAATGACCTTCTACTTAGTGCATTAACATCTTCCTTTGGCATGCCTCAGAGGACACATTCATTATCAGGTTGTTTTGAAACTTTGTATGCTTATGCAGGGTGACAAAGATAGCTATATTGATTTTCTTTTCATTTCAATCAAAAACTGTTGCTGTTAGCAACAATCTTTGAATTTATTGCATTTGTGCATCAACATTCTTTGACATGGCCTACATGCCACACTTATCATAGGATTGTTTTTGAACTTGGTGTGCTCATTAGGCAAGAACTTTAGATAAGAGCTGTTGATAAGCATTCATTTCTGTGAAAAAAGTTGCCATTTACAATAACCTCTGAACATACTGCATTTGTGTATCAACATTATTCCTTTAGCCAGTCTTACAGTTTACATTTAAAAAATGCATGGATTACTCTTGACGTTGTGCACACACAATGCTGTTATGTTGAAATTTCAAACAATAACATTGGTACCAATGATCTTCAATTTTGCCATTTCATTTATAACTTACCAAGTTCAAGTTTGTCAAGTTGAGCTACAGTGTCATTGACACTTTCATTACAAATAATTCGAGGTCTCATTGTCTATGGATGGCAGATTCAAATATTAGCCATATATCTTTATCAGTTTTCAATCTTGGGTTGACATTTATTCATTTCTGGAGTTCACATTTACCGTTTATACACTTTTAGCCGTAACTTTGAAATAGTTTCCAAGTTGATGGCGTCCATAGATACGCGACGTGTGCAAATATTTTCCCCATTCTCCCATTGGCTTATTTTCATTGATGATATTCTTGGCATAAATAGTAGCCAGTGGGATGTTTTTGTGATCATCTTCACTTCTATGGATTCCGTTAGCTTGTTTTGTTTCCAAAGGAAGGTTAAAAAATGTATAAACGGCAAATGTGATCGCCAGAAATGAATAAATGTGGATCCAAGATTAGTAATTGATAAAGGTATACGGTTAATATTTGAATTTGCCCTCCATAGACAATGAGAACTCGAATTATTAAAATAAATCGGATAATTATCGCTCGTAATCCACTTTTCACTGTGCACTATCTTGTCCGACTAAATGTTTTTCAGCCTTTTCTGCAACTTCTCCCAGTTATCATGAACAACCCAAGAGCACCGAACGATCGTGTAATACACAATGCATTGATACCGGGTACAGTTGGATACGTTATGTGAATCAAATTTGAGGCTGGTATAACGAAGATGTGTGCTAGCGTTTTCGAAAAGCGAGTCGTGTACCTCGTTAATATTTATA
The DNA here is from genome assembly GCA_031216915.1 of Pictodentalium vernedei. NCBI lineage: Eukaryota > Metazoa > Mollusca > Scaphopoda > Dentaliida > Dentaliidae > Pictodentalium > Pictodentalium vernedei. The sequence goes on from CM062295.1 coordinate 628,694,024, forward strand.
TACCATTATAGGGGCACGTCAGCATCGATTCAAAAATGGTATCAAATATCATTTTTCTTTCGATTTCCCAGCTTGTGCCGAGTACCTGTGTGGTAGAGTACTAAATTATTGTTGATTGTAAAAATTTGTTCATGTGTTTACCCTTGTTACAGTTTCCGCCTATAGGCACTCTCCCATAAATTGTAATAAGGCAAATCCAAATCCGAACAGATGATATAATGTTACTTCAAAGATAATATGAAGTACATTTACAGAACATGAAGTCTTTATGTTGTGGTACCTTCACACCAGCATAAAGCCAAAATATGGGCATCAAACACTCAGTCAATTAACTGTAGTTATATCACTTTTTGATAATGATCTTCTTGTTTGAAGCTTTCAGCCATGTAGGACATACATTTTTTCATTTAATTACTTTCATTTTTGGAATAATTTAAGTTGTTTCTAAAATGATTGAAAAATATTTTTGTTACACAATAACCATTCATTTTCACAACAGTTCCAAGTCAGGTCTTGGCTGCCCGAGTGAGCAATGGAAGAAATAGAGTCTTACGGTTATGAGCCAACTAAGAAACCTATATCCGAGGTCACCTGATATGATTTTGTTGGATTGTTTTGAAAACTCTGAAAAAATGATATTTAATTAACGGCATAAATTTAGATATCATATGCGTTGGGTGAAGGGTTAAAGTCTTTTTTGCCCACATATTGACTGCACCTGAATACATGTATTCAAAATGCACATATATATGTATTTCAACAGGACACAAGGCAATCATTGTTCCTGGTCATATGCAAACATAAGTAATTGATTCCTTTAGTTAACAGGATTTGTTCAGACCAATACATGTAGAGCAAATTGTTTAATTTTCAAACATTACCTGCAGAGTTCAACTACACATGTGTGTCTTGAACAGGGAAATGTCACCAGGTCAACAGGACACAAAAACATATCTAGAATGTTCTTAGATTAGTAATATCTTTTTTTTTTGCGTTTTTCATTTCACATTGCTGACTGAATTTCATCCAATCATGAATGGATGACAGGCCTTTAGATTAACCCAAATTCACAGTTGTAAAAGCTGCACCCAAAATAGGAAATATACAAAAATAGTGCCCTTCATTTGTCTCGGTTAAAAGTATTTTCAAATTTTTCAGCTAGAAGAACGTTTTTCCTTCTTTTTTTATGACGTGTAAAATTACTTTCAGCTTTCAAAAAGCAACAATATTCCTTGAAAATGGAATATTCTGTAATTTGGGCACATTTAAAACCCTGCATGAACAGGGCGTGCCCAAAGTAAAGCAATCAAAAGGCCCGGTGGACAAGGGCTCTGTTTTTGTGTGCTTCTTTTTGAATGTTCACCAGGCCTGGCATTATGAAAAATACTTGAGGGCTAAAAATTGCACTCCTAAATCCTCCCAGAAGGCAGAAGGGCAAATGCTCTCGCCAGGATACACATCGTCACTTCAGTTCCATACTGTTCTATCTCCCAGTAGGGAGATAGAACAGAATGGAACTCAGGTGACAACATGTTTAAGGAAGTCTTCTTGCTTCATACAGCAAGTGTAAGAATAACCAGAGCCGTCAAGAGGGGGAGAGAGCCAGGGCCGGCAGTCCGGGGGGTGCCCACAAGGACGAAGCAGCGCCACCCGAGACAGCTAGTTTGTAAGCTTTTTTCAGTGTCCAGTGTGTGTGAATCGACAGGCAGGCCGCGGGCCTCCGAATTCACTAGTAAGCATATTTTAACCAGATATATTAACCCTTTTGCAACTGGTTATTTTGGTTTAGAAAACTAGCTTAGAATTGGATATGACTGGTAGAGTGCTAAATTAGTATTGATGATCAGAGCTTTGCTGATAAATAATGTGTTTATAGCGAGTTACCGGGGGGGAGGGGGAGGGGGGGGGGGGTGCCTGCAGGCTCTTCGATAATTCGTTGTAAAGCAGATCTTAGAACCAATCTTTAATCCTTATGAATTACTGGGAAACACAAAAGAAATTAACGTAAGATTTTATCGTGGACACTTTGGACTTCCTTTGAAGCCACATAGTGGCTTCTAGCACTATGTCAGTTAGCACTTTAAAGGTTTACACCCACTGCCAAACTGGTCACATAACAGTTTAATTGAGATTCAAATATGATTGGTTATTCCAGTAAGAGAGAAATTGTAAATAAAACTGGTCAATCCAATCAAATAAAGAAGCTGGTCACTCCAGCCACATGAAAGCGTAATTGGCTGATTTACAGCTGGTCACTCCAGTAAATTGTAAATATTGAGTTATTGTAAATGAAATAAGCTGGTGATTCCAGTCATGGGGGAACTAAAAATACCCCCCCCCCCCCCCCGATAAATATACAATGAGATGTGAATTAAATAAATATTAATTAAGTTTAAACAGAGTTCCTTCGATTCCTTTCAGATCTAGTCCCCCCATAGGGAAAAAAGAACCTCTCATTGAGGCCCTGGTTTCTAGTCAGATTCCCCCACAGTGAAGTTTAGGTCCCCTTGGGAGACAGCTTATCCTATACGGTTACATTTTCAAGAACTGTCTAAGTTATTAGATATATCGTGGGTCGATCCGCCCACAATATGCTGTTCTGTAATTCGGGAGGCAATTGAGTCATAATAGATATCGGTCGGGACATGGGTGAATATTTTGATGGGCCCTTGGTAATTTGGGTTTGAAGTTGGGTTTGAAACAAGGGGGCCCAGGTGGTACCATCTAATTGATCCCTCCGGGGCCCGTATTTTCTCTCAGCGGCACTGAGAATAACAAGATTGATCACATCTATACCTAGCAGTATTTCTAGGGAGATGTGTGAACAGCATCTTAAGGTAGAATTGTACTTTCTCCAACAATGTTCAAATAGTGTTCTACATCTAACTGGTGGCATTACCAGAGGCTCACATACCACCAGTACCATGGATGTTAAAGAATGTTTGAACATGAAGCCCAGTGGTGCAGTTGAGTTTTATTTTTCAGCAAATTATATATTCCTTTTTGTCATATGGATAAAATGAGCTGTAGAAACTGTGCACATAAAATAGAAGTAGTACTGCAAAACAATTTGTGATGTTTCTTAATTGGCTAGATGCAGGAGGGCTAAAAATAGCCCTCCTAAAAAAAATTTGCGAGGGCTCTAGGAGGGCAGATCTCCAGCCCTCCTTGAGAATGCCAGGCCTGGTTCTCAAGTTAATCCTTCTGTTATGTTCGAAATATCATGAGCTGTCTTTTGAAATGTTTATACAGTGGAATGATGCTAATTGAATAGTCATTTTTCCATTGAAAATTATTCAGTTAATAGTGGTATTCAATTAACAGGGATGTGTCATTTTCTGGTTTTCTAGAGATAAACTGGGCATTTATTATATTATATCTTGTTTGACAGAGCTCATACTGATATACCGGGTAATGGATTAAATACCTGTTTTGGCTGTGCTCAAGCCAAGTAGATCTATAAACAAGGGAAATTTGGTGATTGTCAGGGTAATTTCGCAACATAGTACAAGATTTTTTATTCATTTAACAGGAGTTTACTCTTTAACCTATATCCAATTAACAGGTGAAATTGTGTATTGAAGTGATGGTCAGTTGATTTGTGTTTGGAAGTTATATTTAATGAACCAGGTTGTTTGATTTAGAGATATTCTATTAAGTGGGCTCCACTGGACAAGAAATTGTTTGGCTATGACATGAAGAAATGTTTAACCCTTTACCTAACATGAAAAGCAGATGACACTTGCAATAAAAATTCTTGAGTAACTAATTTTTTTAAGTTTTTGTCTCAAAAACATAGGTTAAAACCCCTCGTTGGAATGAGCTCAACGTTGTTCCAACAAGGGGACATAACCTATGGTTTTGAGACAAATAATGAAAATTAATTGGCAAAGTCAAGCTGAGCTAATCTCATCGCTCTCCATCCGTCCATCGTTCCATCCGTCGTCCGTCAACACCAAAGCCACTGGGCCAATTCAAGTGAAAGTTTGTGTGAGTGATGGTCCCGAAGGGCCAATTGGTCTTCTCCTCCAAAGCCACTGGGCCAATTCAAGTGAAAGTTTGTGTGAGTGATGGTCCCCGAAGGGGCATTGCATTTTTTTTCAACTCAGTATGCCCAGCCCCATAGGGAGGGAGTGGGGAAAATTGCTCCAAAATATTTTTAAAATCTTCTCATGAACCAGTGTGTACAATGACTTGATATTTGCTATGGAGCTTCCGTTTGAGGTGTAGAATCAAGTTTGTTCAAATGAAGTTTGTGAAGCAATATTTGGCTTTTAATGGGAGGGGTAAGATTTTTTGCCCTGCCCAAAATTTCTGTTTTCTGAACCGATGGTCTGGTTTGAACCAAATCTGGTATGTGGTATTATTGGGACACAAGTTCTTGACTCATGCAAAAAAAAAAAAAAAATTCCCCATGGGAACCCTGGGAGCTAAAAATAGAAATATTTTCAAATGCCCATATTTCCCAAACCACGCGGAACAGAGAGCTGTTATTTGGTTTGAAGTATCCTTAGGACCAGTAGAGTTGAATGGTAAAAAAAATTGCCATCGGTTATGTGAGGGTGTTCTGTAATGGGCATCGAAAAAATGCTGAGTCAGCATATTTGCAAAAATTTTAAAAAGATATTCGGTATACAGCATTCAAAGGGGAGGGGGGGGGGGCAGATACAAGTTTGTTGAAATAAAGCCCATTGGTTCATATTTGGGCTCAATACAGGAGCCCGAATTTTTAACATAGGGTAATATGGGGAATATTCTTTAAAAATCTTCTTCTTCAGAACCACCAGTCAGAATCTTTTAATGTTTGGTATACATCATTGTTATGAGTGTCAGATTCAAGATTGTTCAAACCAAGTCCCTAGGTTAATATTTGGGCTTCCTATGGAAGCCCAAATTTTAACTTTGTTCAATATGGGGGATAATTTTAAAAAAATCTTCTTCTTCAGATCCACCAGTCAGAATGCTTTCATATTTGGTATGCAACATCTCTTGGGGGGACAGATTCAAGTTTGTTCAAATCAGATCCCTAGGTATATATTTGGACTTGCTATGGTAGCCCAAATTTTTACTTAGTGCGATACATAAGGAAATTTCTTTAAAAATCTTCTTCAGATCCACCAGTCGGAATGCTTTCATATTTGGTATACAACATCTCTAGGGTGGTCAGATTCAAGTTTGTTCAATTCGAGTGCCTAGGTTAATATTTGGGCTCTATATGGAAACCTGAAATTTAGCTTAATGCAATATGAGGGAATTTCTTCAAAAATCTTCTTCAGATCCACTAGTCAAAATGCTTTCATATTTGGTATACAATATCTCTAGGGGGCTCAGATTCAAGTATGTTCAAATCGGATCCATAGGTTAAATTTGGGCTCACTGTGGTAGCCCAAATTGTAACTTGGTGCAATATGAAGAAATTTCTTTAAAATTTTTCTTCTTCAGATTCATCAGTCAGAATGCTTTCATATTTGGTACACAACATCTCTAGGGAAGTCAGATTCATCTCTGTTCAAATCGAGAGCCTGGGTTAATATTTGGGCTGGAATTGGCCTTGTTGCTGAAGAATTAAAATTTTTGTATTCAGTACCCTCTAGAGGTGTGTAACTAAGATTAATCCACATAGGTTGTATCAAGGGGCTTCATCAGGGAGCTCTACATTTTACATTATGATCAACTGAAGAAAAGGCATTTATTTTTGTCACTCCTGAGGGACTCAGGGATTGACAGTGTATCCTATGGAGATGGATTGCTTAATGTAGACTCCTTCTTGGACTCTATTTATATTGTGTTCTGTTCAAGATGAGTGCTTCAGGCCCTGTGGGGCCTCTTGTTTAGAATAGCACTGCCGGTTTTGGTAGTTATGATGGGTAAAGGGTTAAATTGATATTCATGTAAAAACAAACCAAGATTGCAAATAATTTTTTTTTTGGTACCTGTCATTGTGACAGGTACCAATACCCGGTAGTTTGGTAGCAGTCATTCCACACTTGGTACCTGTCACAAGGTTTCAGACCCAATAGAGTTGTATACAGGCTTAGCAGTATAGATATCCTGAGGCACCAATGCAACCCAGAGAAACCAGGAAATGGTATCTTAGACAGTCAGTGTTGCAAAAAAGTTTCTTCAATAGACGTGAACCGCAGCTAAGTTGACAAGTTTGCGATGACCACAAATTGCACCTATCTAAAGGCCTGGTTGTTTGTTGCTAGTCCTTTGTTGCTGTTTTTTGCTGGTCATAAAAATAGGCATTTGATGTGTTTACTCGCAAAGGTACCACACAAAGATGTTTGTTCAATTTTGATCTAGAGCCAGTTTCCCCATGGGAACCCAAAACAGGAGAAAGGTTTGCTTTTTGTGGTCAACAAGTCCTGGTGGTTTACTGGCAAAATGGGTACCAGTCACCAACATTTGGGGTGGAAATGGTCCCAATAGTGGGCAGCATACATCTAAACAGTTCGTTAGCTGTTAAACTTGACTTTATTGCAACAGACCCATCTTGTCCATGCGGTTACAATTATGAAGGTGAAGAACACTTCGTCTTCCTCCACTGTAATATGTACCATGAACAGCGACAAATCTTTATAATTAAAACCGGTTCAGCAAACCATTCATTAGATGATACACTTTGCGGCAATCCAAGCGTAACTTATCCTCAAAACGTTAAGTTGTTTCAGGCCTTTGAGGAGTATGTTGTCAACACCGGAAGATTCTAATGTGACAGTATGGTAATCTCTCAATATGGCGACTGCATACTCATCTAGGGTCTAAAGTTGATAGTGCCAGCTGTTGTCATATCAGGTCTTACTATTTGGTTTTAGGCATATCAGGTCTTGTAATTTGTTTTTAGGGGTTAAGCTAGAATGGCTAGATGGTTGAGCTTAGACAAATTTCTTGAAACACACCTTCAGTTATTCTGCACTTGCACTTGTTCATCACTCTGTATGTACATACAATTACTGAAAGGGGAAGGCGTTTACAGCCATGCCTGTTTGCCAAACCCTGTTTCGAATTTATACAGAAATAAAATTACTGTTTAAAAAATCCCCAAAACACTTGACTTTATACTTGTTTTGTGGTCATTTTGTCACAAGGGGCACCTGTGGCATTGTGTGCTAAGGCATCTTGCATGTTAATAGTGCACCTGCACTCAACCAATTCTAACCCAGCTTGTGCAAAGTTAGTACACTAGGGAGTCTGACAGATGCTTGCCACTGCTAGGTGGTTCTCTCTCGGCATTCTGGATACTGGGTACTCTGGTTCCTCCACTCCATAAAACTATCTAACATGAGGTGATCTTGGCTGTCAAAAGTGTCATTAACACATACAATTTTGCCATAAATCTTAAATTGACCATAACCCTACACCCAACACACACAGTATAAAAATTTGTATTATATTTGTTTTTCAAATTTGTCAAGATGTTTCAACAAAGCCATATCATGTGACTCTGTCAATGGAATGGGCTTGACAAGCTCATTCAAATAAGGGGGGTGGGGGGGGGGGGGTCACATGATATGGATTTGTTGAAATTATGTTTTTTCAACTGCTCGGTTTGTAAATTACGTGGGTGGATGCTGTAGATTCATTCAGTAAAGGGTTAAACAGCAAATGAATAGATAACTTAACCCTTTACCCAACATAACGCCCAAAATCAGCCACCTCTATTCACAAAAATCACCATTCAAATTTCATTTCATTGAGCTCTTTCCAATGAGGGAGTCATAAGCTATGTTTTTGATGCAAAAAATGAAAAAAAATTAGTTATTTTAGAATTTTGTTTGCAAGTGTCATCTTTCTTTCATGCTAGGTGAGGGGTTAAACAAGTAGCTTGTAAAATTGGACCCAGTAATCAATGCCTGGGGTGGAAGTCCTCTACTGTCATCGGCAGCACAGGTAAAAATTGATTAACTCCTTACATGCTGCGGTGGATATTCATGCCCAACACAGGATTTCTCTTGGCACTGAAATTTATATAATGTGGGCATATTTAATCCAATTTCCACCTGGTAAAATTAATGCATTTTTCACTAATGGTTTCTTGAGTAAAATTTAGATGAATTTTTCATCAAACCTCATCACAGATGCTTTGGTGCAGCCATGACTACAGTACAGTCACCGTGGATTGGCCAAAATCCACACATGGGCAGTTAAGTCCATGCATGCGTTTACCAGGTAATAAAAATCATCAGCAGCAAAATTTTAATTAATGAAGCACTGGGTTGTACCTGGTTCTTCATTAATCAATATTTTGATGATTATTCCTATAATTAGTGTTTGGAATATAATATTATTGCGTCCGTGGAAATACAGCCCACGCATGGAATGTGACCAGTCTATGGCATCTGTACTGTAGATTTGATAACAAATATCTTAAAAATACTCAGCAGGTTAAGAGTTAAGCTTGACTTTATATTTGTGTCATGGTCAAGACATTGTCATAGATGCTGAAAGTGATAGAATTCCAAATTACTTTTCAAGGGTGATTTGTGACATCACATTAGGAATTTTTTTCACTCCAAACATACCGTTCTACCAGAGATGTATTCTTCATAACTAATTGTTGTATTATAAATTGCTTTGTGCTTGTTTTAGTGCAGAAACAAAATTTAGGCAAACATTTTGTACTCTGCTAAGCAAACACAATTCTAATGCATAGAGTGTAAAGCCACGAAAGAGAAAGCCATGAAGGTGGCTTTCAGGACTTTTCAATAGAGCCATGACAGTGGCTTCCAGCACTCTACCAGTTAAACACCAATTTAACCCTTTGAGACTTAAATCATCCTAACGTTCAAATGTCACTAGGAATTCAGTTTCTTCAACATTTTTCAAAACGCGACGTCAAACGTCGGAAAGTACAAATAACAAGATATTTTTCACATTAGTGATTATCTGGTTGAGGGCTAGATTATTTTTGGTAGTCTGAATTTGTTATTCAAAACTTGTTTTATTACAAATTATTGGAGAGTGCCCATGGGCACTCTCCAATAATTTGTAATACAACAAATTTATATAAACAAAATTTTATTGGTGTTTGACTGAATATGAAATATAAGCAAGGAAAATGTTGGCTTTTGCATCCTCATTTTTTTAAAGCCCTGATAGTGGCTTCTAGCACTCGACCAGTTAAGAAGTCTTGACAGCAGGATTATATTAAGTTTTTAAGCTGTGATAACATTTGGCTTGATGGTTGTCAGTGAGCACTATTTGGGAGAAAATAGGAATTGAGGTTAAAACTTTAAATAATCGAAAAATAAATAACAAAACAAATGACCACAGAATATCAACACGCTGTTTGATTCCATACGTCATAAGACGTACAAAAGTATCAAAGGGTTAAATAATAAAATTTTCTGTCTTTTTATGTTCTTTTTTTTAAAACCAGATTTATCTCTGCACAGTGGAAATAGTGTAACTACAATACAAGAAATACTAATTATTTCTGTCAAGTGGCATTGCATAATATAAAAGAAATGAGCGAGAATTTGCCTGCAGCATAAATTGAGTTAATTACAAAGATGCTTATGTTAATAATCAATCTTATTACAAGAGATAATTACTTAGCATAATGATATCTATAATAATAGCATGTTACAAATACATGACAAGATTAATTAATTACTGGCCTTGAGCAGAATCCATCAACTCGTAAATTGAAAAATAATTTTGCCCTCAGATCTTTGAGAGTCAGGTACAGTGAGACCCACTTAATTGGATACTGCTAAATAGACTAACCCTGTTTATGGCATATACTATTCAAACACAAAACCATTTGCCTTACCTTTTATGACAATTTTGACCAGTTATGCCAGTCAGAAACATTGAGTCCCACTTAATTGATACTGCCAAATAGAATAACCCTATTAATTGCATGTATTTAATTATTTATATTATTTATTTATTGGTGTTTAAGGTCACATATTTATGCACAATGGCTAATCATGACCGTGACAGTTTTACGGGTGGAGGAAGCCGGAGTACCCGGAGATAACCACCGAGCAACGGCGAGCAACGGCGAGCAACTGTCAGCTCCCCAACATACTAACTCCACACAAGCAGGGTTAGCATTGGTTGAAGACAAGTGCACCATCGACGTGCAGTATGCCTTAGTACACAATGCCACCGTGCCCCCACGCGGGCAATGGAGATGAAGTGTCTTGCCCAAGGACACAATGCGGCTGCACAGGTGGGATTCGAACCGATGACCTCTTGGCTTGCAGCCTGCACCTCTGCCTACTGAGCCACCATGCTCCCAGTTGCATGTAACTTTTAAACACAAAATCATTTGCCATGCCTTTATGACCTGTTAATTGCATTTTGATTGTGTAATTGCACACTGATTGTAGAGCTAAAATCCCTGTCAGTTGAATAAAAACCTCATGTCAAACTGTCAATATTTTGACTCACTTTGTTTAAGATATCAGGAGCTGTCTCTTGGAATGTTTATACAGTGGAATCCTGTTAAGGCCAAAAAAAAAAATAAAAATAATGGTTTGGTTCCGGTTACCCGACCGACTCTAATTTTGCGCCCTCACCCTTACAATTTTTTTTTATTGAAATTGAAAATGAAACAGAAAAAAACCCACACAAACGCCAACTTTTACAACAATGACACAAATAGTGCTGGGCGCTTTTTTGATATACCCATTTATATATATATAATCAGTACCAGTGTCATCGGCAAATTAAATCATAATTGGTAATTGTGTACCGAAGTTGTTTTTACTTCAGCATGCAAATTTCAACTTGTTTATCACGGTTTACAAGAAGTGAATTTATTTCACTGGTGCAGATTACCGTTTAAATTTGGGTCTTTCCCATTTTACCACCCTGTCTAACCTCGCAGACTATGGGACCTTTCTTTATTAGTTTGTTTCAACAATCACCATTATTACGAAAATGATAGAACATTGTTTACCTCTAATTTGTCAGAAACAAGTTGAGGTGAAAAGCCACAACCACGTGTACTGCATTTATACACAAAGGTTGCATAGTCAGTCACATTGACCATTCAACAAATCGCATTCCTGCTATTTAAATCCAGGACATTTTTCTTGGGAAATGCCAAGGGATTCCCTGTATGTTTACACTTGTACTTCAAAGTGATTGGCTGTTTGCACATGGTGATGTCATGATAGCATCTTGCCTTCAAAGTAGTGAGCACGCAAGTGTTTGATACAAGACCGACGCAAGTTACACTGTTTTCAAATAAACAAAAGCAAGTCATTTGTGCTTTTTCTGCCAAGATAAATACGATGATACTTTACCAGTCCATTTACCAGTCCATTACCACAATCACTTAAAATGTCAATTTACTTCATGGGCTGAGGTGTGCAAATTTTAACACTTCCCATGATAAAGTGACACATGCGAACGCACACTTCAGTTCAGAATCTGAGGGCGGGTGATGACAATATTATCAAGACACTTCCGGGTCCATTTCATTTTGAAGTTGCGGAGTTACACCCGAAATGTCCACTGCAATCGCGTATAAAGCATCTGCTGATAAACTGTCATTTTGGGTGTAATTTTGCAATTTAGACGCAACAGAATATCAAAGCAGTATATTTTGGTCACAATTGTTGGAAGAAGTTGGTCCTAAAAATTAACTCGAACACAAATTCAAGAGAAAAATAAAAACAAAATATCCCGACCTACCGGCCCTATTTTCTTCTGCTACGTAACCAGAATCAAACCATTAATTTTTTTGGGCCTAACCCTTTACCCAACATGAAAAGCAGATGACACTTGCAAACCAAATTATTGAATAACTATTTTTTTGTTCATTTCACAAAAAATTAAATAAAGTTCAATTTTCAAGACATTTTAGTAATTTGTTGAGCTGCAGAAAATAGAAAACTCATTTTTAGCTCACCTGGCCTAAAAGGCCATGTGAGTTTTTGCTATCACTTGGCATCCATCATCATCCGTAAACTTTTCACATTTTCATCTTCTTCTATGGATCCACTGAGCCAGTGTGAACCAAACTTGGCAGGAATGGTCTATGGGAGGTCCTCTGCAAACGATCCTCATTTTGTTCTTGTGAGATGAAAAACATGGTCGCCAGAGGAATTGTTTGTTTCTTTGGTGGATTTTCAAAAAACTTCAAAGCCAAATGTTTTGAAACTTTGCATGATCGATCACTCGGACCCCCTCTACCAACGATCGTCATTTAATATTGATCGGGTTGCAAACATGGCTGGAATTGTGGCTTACAGTTACCATAGAAACCCTATGGGAAATCACATTTTCATCTTCTTCCCTGGACCTTCTGAGCCAACGTGAACCAAACTTGGCAGGAATGGTCTATGGTCCTCTACAAACGATCCTCATTTTATTACCGTTGGTTGAAAAACATGGCCGATTCAGAGGCATTCTTTGATTCTGATTGATGGAGTTTGAAAAATCTTCTCCTCTGAAACTACAAGGCCAAATGTTTTGAAACTTTGTATTATTGGTGACTGGGACACCCTCTATCAACTATCCTCATTTAATGTTGATCGGTTTACAAACATGGCCACAATTGCAGTTTATGGTTACTATAGGAACACTATGGGAAATCACATTTTCATCTTCTTCTCTGGAACTACTGAGCCAATGTGAATCACCCTTGCCAAGAATGGTCTATGGGAGGTTCTCTACAAATGTTTCTCATTTTGTTCCTGTTAGATGGAAAACGTGGCTGCCAGAGGCACTCTTTGATTCTGATTGGTCGATTTTGAAAAATCTTCCCCTCGGAAACTATATGGCCAAATGTTTTGAAACTTTGTATTATTGATGACTGGGACACCCTCTACCAACAATCCTCATTTAATGTTGATCGGGGTGCAAACATTACCGCATTTACAGCTTATAGTTACTATAGAAACCCTATGGGAAATCACATTTTCATCTTCTTCTCTGGAACTACAGAGCCAATGTGAATCAACCTTGGCAAGAATTGTCTGCGGGAGGTTCTCTACAAATGTTTCTCATTTTGTTCCTGTTGGATGGAAAACATGGCTGCCAGAGGCACTCTTTGATTCTGATTGGTCGATTTTGAAAAATCTTCTCGGAAACTACATGGCTAAATGTTTTGAAACTTCACATGGTTGATGACTGGGACACCCTCTACCACCGATCCTCATTTAATGTTGATCGGGTTGCAAACATGGCCACAATTGCGGCTTATAGCTACCATAGAAATCCTTTTGAGAAATCACATTTTCATCTTCTGTTCTGCCAGGTTAGCAATTACAGGCTCTTTAGAGCCTCTTGTCTGGTTTGTTCAGTTTATTGCCATTCTTAGCTCACTTGACTGAAAGCCAGGGGGTGCTTCAGTGATCACTTTCTGTCTGTCGTCACTCATCCGTCTGGCATGAACTTTACATTATTGACTTCTCCTCATAAACTACTGGGCCGAATTGAACCTAATTTGATATTCATGTTCCTTACCATATACTAATTCAAGTATGTTCAAATAAAGTTGCCACACCCACAGGGGGTACTAAAAGGGGCATAATTCTGTTAGCATCTCACAAAATGTTTTTTAAAATTAAAAAATCTTCTGCAGAACAACTAATCCTAATCTTTTGATACTTGGTATACAACATCCTTAGAGGGTTCAAATTCAGGTTTGTTCGATACAAGCTCCCTGAAGGAGCCCAAAATTTAAATTGTTGTAATATGAGGAATATTTATTAAAACACTTCTTCACATCCATCAGTCAGAATCCCTAAAGAAACCCGCATTTTAATTTGGGGCAGTATGAAAAAATTTCACCCATCCAAGGTTGCTTAACTAAGGTGATCTGGTGAGAACCGGTTACCGCAATGCCACCACGCCCCCATGTAGTCATATATTCCCACTTTCTCAATGCCATGTATTCTATTTTTTTTCCTGTAACCAGCCTCTAATTCCCGACTACCGAACTTACAGTAAACCCAAACCTTTAATGCGCTGGTCAATATTCTAGTAATTCTATCACACCACCCTTAACATCTGCTTGCATGTATAGGCAGCCAAAACTTAACTAGAAACCATTGTCACAGTATCATTGTCCATAAGATTTCTTGTGAGACTGCATGAAAAAGCACCTGTTCTGTAGTGTTAAAATTTGCTGAAGTTGGAATTAGGCCTTTAACCCTAAAGAGCCTAATTCCAACTTGATTCACTTTTTACTGCAACAAAACAGGTGCCCCAGCATTCAGTATTTGGGTATACTTATAAGGTACATATACATTCTAAGTGCCTTGGCAGTTATAAACAGTTGGCTACAGCAGACTTTATACTTGTGTTGTGAGTCACAGGGTTCAGTTACATCTGCTCCTTTTTCAGTGCCATGTATTTTTTTTTTCTCCTGTGACCAGCCCTAATTCTTGACTTCTGAACTTGCAGTAAACACTAACTTTTAACTGGTTGAGTGCTAGATTATTTTTGGCGGTCTGAATTGTTTTTCAGAATTTGTTTTATTACAAATTATTGGAGAGTGCCAACAGGCACTCTCCAATAATTTGTAATAGAACAAATTTATATAAAAATATTTTTGCATGTGACTGAATACGAAACATGAATAAGGAAAATACTGGCTTTTGCTCTGATACCCTCATTTTCTGAAAGCCCTGATAGTGGCTTCTAGCACTCAGCCAGTTAAAGCTCTGGCCAATATTCTAATAATTCTACAACATAACAGTATAACGCCTTGGACATCTGCTTGCCTGTCAGTGATTTATAGTCTAGTCTTGGCTGCATGTGACTGCCAAAGAGTTAGGGCTGCAATGATTCATCGCGATTTCAGTGCATCGCGATACATTTGTACACGATACGCATATCATATCGTGTCATGTGTATCACGATACAAACGATACACTTCCAGAAAGTTGGCATGATGTAGTCAGAAGTTGCATTTTCAGGCCCAACAAGTCTATTTTGTGCTTTTCCAACTTATAATTCCACCATAGGAGTCTGAAATTCTATCAGAATAGCTATAATTCACTTTCAACGTGATATTTACATTCCCAACGTAATCCCCTTCAGAAGGGGATTACGTTGGGAACGTAAATATCATGTTGAAAGTGAATTATAGCTATACTGACAGAATTTTAGACTCCTGTGATTCCACTTGTTCATTTGTATTTCAGTAAAATATCAACTCTGTCTAAATTATAAGCATAGTTTGAGGCAACAGACCTCTCACCTCTGAGTTGAACCCAGACTCCCAGAGGTTCATTGGCTGAAACTTGCTTGTCTTTCTCAAGCACTAAAAAAGAAATTGGATGTTACTGGCCAAATGAAAGTTGCACTCTGTGCAGTTTGTGGGCCTTTTATTACTGATAATTCACTCTCAATGTACTGCATGTAATGTATCGTGAAAAAATTGTATCGTGAAAAAACATCGCGATACATATTGTATTGTGAGTGAGACGTATCGTTGCAGCCCTACAAAGAGTAACAAAACTGTATAAAAATCTCCAGGCCTTTAAGGATAAAGAGTCAAGCTGTCATGACAGTCATCAAGGAAAGAAACTGAAAGTACATTACAGTCGCCATGTACTGGTCATAATCCATGTGTGGGCAGGGATATCCACGCATGCATTTACCAGGTAATGTAATTCATCATAAGCAAAATTTTAAGAATTAATTAAAAGGAGGCACCAGTTTGTATCTAAACTTTAGGTGAAAAGGTAACTTGCTCAGTAACTTTTCATAAATTAAAAAAATTCTCAATTTTGTCCCAGTGATTATAAATTTTCCATTTAGAGGGCTCGGCCTCATTCCCAAAGCAGTCTGGAGAATCTCTCTTAATCTCAGCATACATGTATGATGTACCTAGAGCCATATTTTAGGAACCTGAGATCTCAATAATCATTTTTCTCTTTTCTATTTTCAGCATTCCATTTATTCCACAAACTTCCACAGTTTTGTCCAGAGAGCTGTCTTCTCATCATTCTTGGCATCATAGTTGGTTCCATCCTTTACTTCAGCCATGCTGCTACTGTTGACCAGTACGTTCTCAATGCAGATACATTTTTTTTGTTTCTCCTTCCACCAATCATATTCGATGCAGGTTACTTTATGCCAAATCGATCATTTTTCGATAATTTAGGAACTATTTTACTGTTGGCCGTTGTCAACACAATATGGAACACTGCTGCCATTGGGCTTTCACTGTGGGGTGTATCCTCACTAGGCTGGATTAGCAACATACCTCTGCTGCGATGTATTATTTTTAGTGCTTTGATATCAGCTGTGGATCCAGTAGCAGTGCTAGCTGTGTTTGAAGATATACACATCAATGAAATGTTATATATCATTGTGTTTGGAGAATCCTTATTGAATGATGGTGTCACTGTGGTAAGTATATACAGGCCATATTTCTACCCTAAAATATTCCTTAATAACCCAGCTCAAGCCAAGCCATTGTCCGATCGATTTTAGTGAATTGAGCTAAAAAAATTTGTATTAAATTGTGCCTCATTAGAGATCTAGAGTTGAAAAGGTTAAAGGGTGTTCTTGTTTCAGTTAATCACATGGATTAACCTTGGTTAACCGATTAATTACTTGCCCTGATAGGTAGCTGAATAATTGCTGTATATTTGATGATTTACTGCATTAACCCTTTGCCCAGCATAATGGACAAAAACAGCCAGTGCTATATACAAAAATCTCCTTTCAAATTTTATTATGTTTTCAATCTTTGTCTCAAAAACATAGCTTTTGACCCCTCATTGGAATGAGCTTGTTGAGCTCATTCCAATGAGCGGTCATTGTTACAGTGTGAAAATAACAATAATGGTAACAGAAAGAAATCTGAGAATCAACAACCGTAACTTGAACTTAACTATTCTAAAATTTGATAACAAAAATAATTTACACTATCTGGTTTAGAGAAAAATAAAAACAGAAATACTTATCAATTAGTCCAAAATAAAGTTCAATAGAATCCAGTAATCCAGTGATGAAGGAACTTGACAGCTGCTATTACCGGTATAATGTCCAATAAGGTGTCTGCAGAAACAGTATCCAATAAGTTGTAATGAAATGTGCACTCAAAAATTTCATCAGTCTCCCATAAATTCCAATAAAGCACTCTGCAAAATTCAAATGGAATTAATATCCCGTAAGTATTGACTCCACAGGTAGTTTTAAAATAATCCAGTAGGATTCTGGCTTTTCTCAAAAGTAAATTATTGTTCACAAGAAGAATAAATTCTCTTAAAAAAACGTTTTTCCAATACACAAAGATGCATAGATCTAAAAAATATTCCGAAGAATGTATAATAAATTTTGAGCTACTTCTGTAATGATGCACTGTCCTTTAATAATAATCTTCAATGTTCAATTAATGCTGAATGTGGAATCAAATGACCTCTCAATGCTCTGTATATGAATAGAATGTCGGAACTCTGTAGTCTTCAGATAGAAAGTTCCAAAATACAGTGCAGTCGCCGTGGATTGGTCATAATCCACACGTGGGCAGTTATGTCCAAGCATGTGTTTACCAGGTAGTAAAAATCATCATCAGCAAAATATTAATTAATGAAGCACCGGGTTGTACCCAGTGCTTCATTAATTAAATTTTTGATGATTATTCCTGTAATTAGTGCTTGGAATCTAATATTATTGCATCCATGGAAATATTGCCCATGCATGGAAAGTGACCAGACCACGACAACTGTACTGTAAGAAATTACTCCTGTATTCTTTTTTTCCATTAATTGCTATTGGCTCAGTAAAGTCGCATTCATTAAGCTTCTTGATGATTGTGTCTAATTTGAAGTAAACAAGTGTGACCCAATTAAATAATTTGTGAGCTACAGTGAGCTTAAAATAGATTCTGTGCAACAGAAGAGATCTGTGAACATGTTGATAGGTACATTCAGTGGTCAATCACTGCAAATAAGTGATCACTCAAGCCTGAGTCTGCTTATTCTACAAAAAGACCGTAGAAAATATTAATTGTGTATAGTTATTAACCAAGACATATCAATTCTGATATTATAAGAGGGGGCCATAACAGTCATAAGTTATATTTTTGAGACATAAATTGAAAATTTTTAGTAATTCAAGAATTTATTTTGCAAGTATCATCTGCTTCCTGCCTTGGGCCAGCTACTGACACAGTATTATGATCGTGCAAGTGAACAAGTATGTCAGCACATACTCTGTCTCATTTTATTGATGTCATTTGTGAATCAGTGTTAGAATGTTTGCCTGTTTTGGAGCAAGTTTGTTCCTTTGTTAACCCATATAATACAGTAGTTCAAAAGTAACAGTTAATCGATTGCTCAAGACATTGATCACTGGTTAATCGATTAATCGGTTAACTGTTTCAGCTCTTTTGAGATCCTCCATATCTACAGTCATTCTTACATTGACTTTGAGACCAAAACATTTGGGATTTACAGGGAAAATATTTGCAGACCTCTCTCATTGCATATGCAAACTTTCATTAGCCCTTTACCTAACGCAGACGATATCAAAATTTATTATTTTAAATATCATGTTTTTTACTTTTTCAAAAAATTTCAATAAAGCCATATCATGTGACCCCTCGTTGGAACGAGCTCGATGAGCTCGTTCCAATGAGGGGTCACATTATATGGTTTTGTTGAAAATTTTTGAAAAATAATATTTTTTCAACTGCTGAATTTGCATATTACACGGACGGATGTGGCCGATTCGTTCATTTGTATATAATTTAATAAATATTCTTCAGCGATAACCAATGTACTTGCACAGGTTTGGTTGAGATGAGTTTTTCATAATTCGACGAATAATTTTCTTACTGTTTTAATGTTTTTGCTTTTTCCGTGCCAATCTGTTGAAAAAAATTGTTGGTTTCTCTAACTGTACAATTAAACTGTAATTACTTTACATTCCACTCTACAGTTTCGCACTTTTTTGCACAGGGGTGAAATTCTAAACATGGGGCATATGTTGAAACTAAGGCCATGTAAAATAGAAATATATTTTTAGTATGAGATATATGATTACATTAGGCTGTTTGTTGGACAAGAGAATTTGAAGTTTTGGTCCCAAAGTTGGAGTCTGATACATAGGGGTAAATTATGGGAAACAGTGGCTTCGAAAAATTGCCTATTTTTTAAAATGTAATTTTTACACAGGATTGTTACCAGACAGGTAACTAAAAAATGAAATGGAAACATATAATTTTTTTTGGCATTTTAGAAACAGGGGATGCTCTGCTCCAGGGGTAGGTAGGTGGGGTCGGTGGGAAAATTCTGCTTTTGAGGCTGCTGGGTGGCTGAAAATTACTGGTTTCGGCATTTTTTCATGCAGTTTTTCAGGTTGAAGTCTTGTCTTTGACAATAAATAATTCCACCCACATTCAGATTGTTTATTTCTACTTAGTCAGATAGTGTTATATGTTTTTTGTGGATTTGGGAAATGTAATACATGTTATGGGTTAGATAACTAAGTTACAGAAGATTTGCATTCGAAGAGAATGTATGGCATGTCATTTTTGGAAATGCCTGGAAAACTGTGGAGTGGAACCTTAGGCAGGCTGATAAGTTGTATTTCATTCACTTTTTACCCCAACAATCATTCATAATTGTCTTTACAAATTGGGTTCGGATTGTACTGTGCAAAGCTGCATTCATTGTAATACAGATAAATTAATTTGCAGATTAGTATTCACAAGTGTTGTTCAGAGTAATTTTCATCTCAGGTATATGCAGGCCTTTGCTGAAAACTATAAAACTGTTGTCCGCACAAAAAGTGATGACAATAAAATACATCATCTTTAGGTAAGTCTGTTGTTTTAATGAGAAAGACTTCAGCTGCCACTGGACGCATTATGGTAAAAGCAACCACTCAGCATTTAAATTCTAAGAATTGAAATGAATTATCCATCGCTTTATTAGAGTTTGAATGTGGGATGGGAGTGTTAAGTTTTGTATGAAGTGCTATTTAAATTCTTGTATGCACTACAGAATAGTTTCTACAAAATACTTACAACTCTGCATGAAATGTCTGTACTCTTGGCATTCTCCAATAAATTGTAACAAGTAGTTATGTAAAAAAACATTTCTTACAGAAATGAGTACAATATAATACATGCAGTGTCAATTTAAGCTAGTAAAGTAGGTTTCAGCACTTTTCAGTAGAGCCATCATTGTTGCTTCCAGCACTCAATCAGTTAACTGGTTGAATGCTAGAAGCCACTATCAGGGCTTTCATAAAAATGAGGGTACCAGAGGAAAAGCCAACATTTGCCTTGCACATTTTTCACATTCAGTCAAATGCAAATAACATTTTTTTTAATATATTATATATATTTTTTTTAATATAAATTTGTTTTATCACAAATTATTGAAGAGTGCCTATGGGCACTCTTCAATAATTTGTGAAAAACAGACTTTTTATAAACAAATTCCGACCACTAAAACAATGTACATGTAGCCCTCAACCAGTTAAATTGCATGTACAGGTCATACCTAATGTCCCTTGCTGATAGGAAACAGTACCTTCTCATTACATGCTTTTCACACTATGGAATCGAGTACCTGCCACACACCTACAGAGACAGTGTTGCATTGTTCAAATATACTGTGCACAGCAGCATTTCCAGGCAACACATGTCCTGATTTTCAGTGAATCTCCAGTCAAACAGGGAAGAAGAGTGAGTTTTACCAGTACAGGAGTAATAACCACTAAACCATTTTCTTTATGTGTAGTAACTATCATGCATGTATGTATATCAGCAACTTCTATTTTACTGGTTTGATAGGATCTACATGTAGTAACCAAAAGGTGGTGTGTGCCTTGCTGTGGGCAGTGGTTTAGCCAGTGACCAGTCCATCTGTCTTTTGGGACAGGTGTTGGGCCAAACCTGGACTCTGAGGCCATAATTTATTTTTTTAGTTTGGTATGTCCTAAAGGATAATTTGTAATCTTCGAGCAATACATGATTTCACAATGAAAGACCTTGTATATTATCTACCACCACCCAAAATACTTGAAGTATCTGATATGGTACATGCAACAGTCTGTTACTGGCTGGGACAACTAGTCATGCACATAGGTATCCATATTGTGGGGAGGGGCACAGAGATCTTTTCAGGGTCCAAGCATTTTTATGACATGGACATGTCATGAAGACTGAGTCAGGAAAGATATGGAGGTGGTGTCTCTCTCGTCTTGTTGAGCCAGGAGTATAGTTTTCAAAAATTTCTCCAGAGGCCCCTTCCCCTGGCTCCATGCACAGCAACTACTAGTTGTACAGAAGTATGATCACAAAAGTGTCCTTTTTCTGTGAGATCGCGAACCCTGTTGCAACAAAATTAAATCAGTGGCTTGTGTTTTCTGAAATAAAATTTTTTGAGGTCAATCCTCAATCAAGAAGAAGAAATAAAAATAGTATTTGAAAATCATGTTCTCTCTAGGACTGTCATGATTAATCGATTGTCGATTGGTCATGCCAAAATTGATTAGTATTTTTTGTTGTCGAATCCGTAAAACTTTACCCCATTTTAGATGTTTAATAATTAACAAAAAATTTGATGAAAAAAACTATTGTTTCTAAAGGTAAAAGGTCAAGAACGTCAATGTTAAACCTCAGGAAGCCGTTAGAAGCATTTGTCTCTCTTTGGTACGTTCAAAGCTTTGATGTTCTGAACTTTTGAACCATCAGTGTAATAATCAAGACCGGTCGTCAGTTTCAAACTTTGCTCCAAGCTTTTTAAAAAAAATAATTTATGAACTAATGGGTACAATGACTTGCTATTTAGTATGGAACTTCCTTTTGAGATGTAGAATAAAGTTTGTTCAAACGAAGTTCATGGAGCAATATTTGCCTTTGTACTGGGAGGGCCACAAAATTTTTGTTCCCGCCCCAAATTTCTATTTTCTGAACCGATGGTCCGATCTGAACCAACTTTGGTATGTGGTACTGTTGAGTCATAAGTACTTGATTGAAGCAAAAATTTGGTATATGGTATTATTGAGTCAGAAGTACTTGATTCATGCCCCAAAATATTTCCCCTGTCCCAGTGGGAACTCCAGGAGCTGAAAAGAGAAATATGTTCAAACGCCCATATTTCCCAAACCACATTGAACAGAGAACTGTTATTTCTTATGAAGCATCCTTAAGACCAGTAGAATGGAATGGTAAAAAAATTGCCATTGGTTGTGTCAGGATGTTCTAAGGGGTGGTAGTGGGGGGGGGGGGGGGGGGGAGGGGGGAGGGTGCATTGAAAAAATGCTGAGTCAGCATATTTGCAAAAATAAAAAAATATGTCTTCTCCAGAACCACTGATCAGAATCTTTTGATATTTGGTATAGAGCATCCATGGGGGAGGGGAAAGATGGGGTTGTTTGGTCCAGATACAAGTTTATTAAAATTAAGCCCATTGGTTCAAATTTGGGTTCAAGACAGAAGTCCAAATTTTGACTTACCTTGGGCAATATGGTGAATAATCCTTCTTCAGAACCACCAGTCAGAATCTTATAATGTTTGGTATAACATCATTACTATGAGGGTCAGATTCAAGAGTGTTGAAACCAAGCCCTCAGTTTATATTTGGGTTTCCTATGGTAGCCCGAATTTTAACTTAGGGCAATATGGGGGACAATCTTTAAAAATCTTCTTCTTCAGATCCACCAGTCAGAATATTTTGATATTTGGTATACAACATCCTTAGGGAGGTTGGATCTAATTTTGTTCAAACCAAGTCCCTGGGTTAATTTTTGGGCTCCCTACTGAATTTGAACTCAGTCCAGTATGAGAAATGATCTTTAAAACTCTTCTCCAGAAACACTAGTTATAATCTTTTAATATATGGTATACCGAATCCTTACTGGGGTTGGATTCAAATTTGTCCAACTCAAATCGATCAGTTAATAATTGGGCTCTCTATAGGAGCCCAAATTTTAACTTTGTGCAATATGGGAAATAATCTTTAAAAATCTTCTTCTTCAAATCCACCAGTCAGAATCTTTTGATATGTGGTATACAACATTCTTAGGGAGGTCAGATCTTGTTTTGTTCAAACCAAGTCCCTGGGTTAATATTTGGACTTTCAATTGGAGCCTGAATTATTCCTTATTCCAATATGAGGAATAATCTTTAAAACTCTTCTTCTCCAGAACCACTGGTCAGAATCTTTTTGTATTTGGTATAGAGAATCCTTAAAGGGGTCAGTATCAAATGTGTTCAAATCAAGGTCATTGGTTAATAATTGGGTTGTCTGTGGGAGCCTGAATTTTAACTTAATTCAATATGGGGATTAATCTTTAAGAAATCTTCTTTTTCAGGTCCACTATTCAGAATCTATTGATATTGGGTATACAGTATTCTTACGGTGGTCAGATTCAAATTTGTTCAAAGCAAGTCCTTCAGTTAATATTTGGGCTCCCTATGGGGGCCTGAATTTTAACTTAGTGCACTTTGGGGAATAATCTTTGAAAATCCTCTTCTTCAGATCCACCAGTCAGAATTTTTGGATATTTGGTATATTTGGTATACAGTATCCTTAGATCTCATTTTGTTCAAACCAAGTCCCTGAGTTAATATTTGGGCTCCCAATTGGAGCCTGAATTTTAACTTAGTCCAATATGAGGAATAATCTTTAAAAATCTGCTTCTTGAGATACAATCAGAATCTTTTAATATTTGGTATACAGCATCCTTAGAGGGTTCAGATTCAATTTGTTCAAATAAAGTCCCTGGGTTGGTATTTGTGTTCCCTGGGTGGGGGGGGGGGGGGGGGGGGGAATTTTAATATAGGGCAAAATTGGTAATATTCTTAAAATCTTCTTATCCAGAACCACCAGTCAGAATCTTTTAATATTTGGTATACAACATCCTTCAAGTTTGCTCAAGTTGATATTTGGACTCCCTAGTTTTGCATTACTGAAAATCGGGGCATTATTTCTGTGGTAGCATCCGAATACTAGAGAAAAATCAACTGGCATGGACAACAGAGCTATATATAATTATATAACTTCATTCTTCTGTAGTGTTAATTAGCCATAGATGCTAATTAAATCCTTCTTTAAACAACTTTGGTCAGGTGAGTGCCTCAGGCCTCATGACACACTATTGTAAAGTAAACCCAACATCTTCATGCCTATTTACATTTGCCTAGGAGTTTCTGTTTGGTAGCATTCTGTTGGAAAGGTACCGAGTGTCCTTTCAAAGTGTGTCACATAATAGCATAACAGCATATTGTAAGCTTAACCCTTAAGTGCCTGTACAAGCTCTCAGCCTCTATGCATCCAGTGGCATAGCAGTGATGTCTAGTCAAGTCTTGTTAAGGCAGCCAAGCATTGACAAGAAACCACTGCCTACCTAATTTGTCTGTTGTCAACAGTACCTTATCATGATGGCATGTTAAGGGCACCTGTGCTGAGGTTGTAAAAGTCAGAAATAGGCCTTTAAGGGTTAAATGAGGAAACTCCACAATTGACTTAAGAGATTCTTTGTCATTGTTATACAGAGGCCGTACAGATTATGAGAGCTGACCTTATGCTACATCAGAGACTATTAGACACAAACGTAATTCAACATACATCCTGAGATGTTCTGGGTTTGATATTTGAACAGAGGCTTTTCATTTTAAAATGAGAGTTGACAAAGTGCTATGTCCAGAACATCTTGGTGCAAACACATTTACATTTAGGCCAATGTACTCTCTGGAAGATCCCATTGGACAATTTTCTCTTACTGGTTGATCGTTTGTATGAATTTGGAATCAAGCTATCAACATTGCAATGAGCATTTTCCTGAAATTATATATTCTGCCACGACTAAGACAGACAGGGATGTGGCTAGAGTTTTCTAATTCGAGGGATGTAGGGTAAAGAATTTCCAACTGGGGGAGGGACTGGGAGGGGGAAAACCCCTTCCCAGTTCCTCCACAGTTGGAAATTCACTACCGAGAAAAATTTTGAAAGTGAAGGCATGAAAGGGGGCATAAAATTGATTCTAGTAACTGAAATGCCAACATATTTATGATAAAATTATCAGGTTGTTATTATTATTTGGTATTATTCTGGGAATTGAATATGTGCCACACAAATGCTCAAGCTGAGAACTTTGAGCAGTTCACACTCTCCTAAAATTAAATGAGATCTTGTGCAGAAATGATCAGTTTTCAATGTTTCATCATTTTGTAACTGTGAATGATGGAATTAACTCAGGATAACGATTTTACATGATACGATTTTCTTGAAGTGCATTTCTAGTATTTTTTTATTACTATAAGTAAACATACTATAGAAATCACATACCGATTGACATCTTGCACACTTATGAAGCTTGATATTGTGTACACTGTAGTTGTAAATAGTAACCGTTGGATATTTTTAAGTAACCCTCAAGGGCCTGGACAAATGTCCTGAATTCCCACCAGCCCCCAGCCTCTATACATCCAGTGCTTAGCAGTGATTTCTAGGCAAGTCTTTGCTGCTTTAACAGGCAACCAGGACTTGACTAGAAACCACTGCCTACCTAATTTTGTCAATGGGGCCAGCTCCTGATGGCATGTTAAGGGCACCTGTTCTGAGGTCATAAAAGTCGGAAAATACCATGTTTGGCGGTCTATTTACATTCTTGCTTAAAATTGTTTTGCCAGATAATTCTTACGTGTTATTCTTGTAAACATGTAGGCCATCTTCCATGCATTGTGTACCTAGCACATTTCTCAATGTCTGGATTGTATCAGGTAAGGTTGAATACACACAGCAATTGTAGTATACTAACAATTACATATTGCTACTTTGTGTACATTTTGTGGTCCTTTACAGGAACTTTAAGTCATTAGCGCAAAACCAATTAAATGTTAAACGGATCTGGAGTTGGCTATGACACAGTTATTTTACTTGTGACGTAACTATTTAATATAAAGGCTACCACACCTTTTGAGTAGTTTTGTATGGCATCAGAAGAACCTGCTTTGCATCATCATTGTTAATTTATTTCAGTAGAATTAAGTAATTTTATCAGATTTTAGCCTTTGTGGTGCCAGGTGTATGTATGGTTTTCATTAACATTTACGAGTAGCTCAAAGACAGATAGTTGTAAAGCATTTGTTTCAGTTTGTGTTACATGAATTAATGATGCTGCACCTGTTAAATTAAATTTTGTAGTTCGTTTGTTTCTTAGGTTTTATCTTATAATTAGTATACAGTACGTGGAGAGTGGATTGTAAATAAATCACCCACAGAGTGGAGTTATCACCCAAGCTATAACTTTCAAATTTTGTACATATCGACAAAAAACACAAGCAATGTTTCAGCCAATGAACCTCCGGGTTTAACCCGGAGGTCCATTGGCTGAAACTTTGCTGGTGCTGGTTATGCTTTGCAACAAATTTGCAATTATTGCTCAGGTGGAATCTCCACTCCATGGGTGATTTAGTGAATACACTCTCTACGTACTGTATATTGGGTCCATAAATACCCGAATAGAGCATGTATCAGAAGCAACCTCCCACACCCCACCTCGCCCTGATAGAAAATCTGTACCTTGCAACTGCACAATTCAACTGTGTACTTGGTTATGATTTGTTTACATTACTATTTATAAATATTGCAAGCTTTCAAGATGTGTTTGTGTGGGACAGTGGTGGCACCGGGGGGGGGGGGGGGGGGGGAGCACCCCCCCCCCCCCCCCCACATCAGAAATTTTTAGTCAGTCCAACCCAACTTCACGAAAAATTTCTGACAATCGAATGTAGATATTTTGTCTTGTGTCGATCAAGAACGAGGTATATGGTTCTTCTTTGTTAGGCATTATGACATTTGTTATCCAACTGGCGTTCAATTACTTCCATACCTAATGATCGGCTGTCGTCATTTACGTTAAATAATTAACAAACATACTCAATTTGCTTCTATTTTGGTTTTCCAATTTACCAGTTTTCACTCATTTTCCTTCATTTGGGAGGTCAAATATTATAGCCCCCCTGTCGGAGAGGTCAGCCCCCCTGAAGAGAAATCCCTGGTGCCACCCTTGTTGTGGGATCTTGTACAGTTCTATATATGAAAAGAGACCAAAAAAACACTTCTTAAAAGTATAATTATTAACTTTTAGCATTGAACATCAAACCAAATGGTCCACAGTCCGATCCCTGCCTGGGGTAACTGCGCTGTGCTGTGCCCTTGGGCAAGGCACTTCATACTGATCGCCACATGGTAGCATGATGGTGCTGTGTGCTAAGGCGTATTGCATGTCGATGGAGCACTTGTCTTCAGTGCTAACCCTGCTTGTGTGGAGTTAGTATATTGGGGAGTCTGACAGTTGCTCACCATTGCTTGGTGGTTCTCGCTATGTACGCCAGCTTTTCCTCCCCTCCCCCCATAAAACTGTCCAATGCAAGGTGACCTTGGCTGTCAAAAGTACCATTAAACCACAATAAATAAATACATAAATTAACTCTTAACCCGCCGTGTATTTTTAAAATATTTTTCATCAAATCTTGTCATGGCTGCTTCAAAGCAGCCACCACTAGATTTGTTGAAAAATTCATGAAAATTTGACTCAAGAAATCATAAGGCAAAAATTTGATACAATTTTCAGGGGAAATGTTTCTAAAATGTTCTCAAATTTCACTTATTTTAGTGGCAATATATTTCTTGTTTTGGGCAGGGAAATTTGCCAGTAGCATGTAATGAGTTAAATTATGGAACCACATCTCTTTTGTATTTTTATGCTCTCACCTGCCTAACAGTTGTGTCAACACCATTATTATTTATTGATTTTGAAGAAAAATTCCCAGAATTTACTATTATTTGGCAGTATTAAAGCAATAGAGGGAAAATTCCTCACTTATTATTTCCAATCAAATATCCTGACCATCTCTATTATTTAGCCATCACTATTATTAGGCAGGTAAGAGTTAGTAGAAGAGAACGTCCTACTTTGGTAATGGTTAGCTGCCTATAATGGCAGCCACAACCATCATCTTCGATTTCCTCAGAACCCTGTCTATAATCCGTTCAGTGTGGCCTGCAGCCCACATGTCTTTTCTGATCATCGCCAAATTTCATATGTATGTTCAGGTTCTTGCTCAGTGTGTGTGGATGAGGATATCCTATTTTGGCATTGCTTCACTGCCCATAATTACTGCCATGGCAGAACATTTTAAGTTTTTTCAGAGCATTCTCCACAAATTGTTCAGCATGGTCTAAAGCCTGCATTTCATTGCCGATCAGCACCACATTGTACATGCACGTCAAGTTCATACTTAGATGAGAATGTCCAATTATGGTTACATTTAACCACCAAAGTGGCCATCTTGGATTTCTTCATCACAGGTGGTAGGTCACATATATGTATCCGTTTTCTTGACATTTGGCAGGAAACCTTCAAGCTGGAACAACAAGCAGTTGTACTGTTAAAGCACACAGACTTTTTGGAATACTGAAGATGTTCGCTCTTAATAAGTTTATTCGAGGATCGCAAAAGTTCAAAACAGTCATATAAAGTTCAACTGAAAAAAGATGCATTTTATGAGTCTAAAAATATGAAATAAAAATGCTAGCTAACCCTTTACTCAATCCACACATGATATCACAACTTCCAAAAATTTCAACAATCCAAAAATTTCAACAAAACCATAATATGTTACCCCTGACTGGAATGAGCTCATTCCAATGAGAGGGGGGGGGGGGGGGCACATATGGTTTTATAGAAATTTGTGGAATAATAATGAGGTTTTTTTCAATTGATTACTTTGTAAAATATATGGGAGGATGTGGACAATTCGTTGGGTAATCAACTTATTACAGTAGCACAAAGTAAAAGTTCAAAGAAAAGGGACTCCATATTTATCAATAATTAAAAGAAGTTTTTTCAAGGTGACTTAGTATGATGAGTAGCCATCTCGGATTTTTTCAGAAAACTGTCTGTAATTCGTTCAACAAAGGCTACACTCCACATTTCTTTTTCAGTACAGTGGAACCTTGTTAACTGAATAGCTACTTTGCCGATGAAAACTATTCAATTAACAGGAGTAATCAATTAACAGGGATTGTGTCACTTACCTGTATTCTAGAGATAAACTTAGACTTTATTCTATTATATCTTGTATATACTAATTCACCTCATTACACAGTACAATTTAAACCCGACTTGTACCACTTTAAACATGAATGACAAGCAACTAAAAATAAAAACCAACAGTCGACAGTTAGTCAAATAATCAAATAATCATGACAACTCTAGTCTGTATTGCTTAGCCTATTTAGTCAGAAAAAAAAAATCAGGGTAACAAATGAATAAGGTTCATCTAAACTATGTTGTGTTCTCATTGTCACATTTTATCCCTTATTGTCTCATCCGGGGGACAATGATGACACAACGTATTTGTCCCTTTGTCACATAGACTAATGGACGAGAGTCCAAAGTGGTTGCTAGTCCAGTTTCCTCCCATTGAGACAGTTTGATCAGTTTATGTGCAAACATATTAAAAAACACATTAAAACTGTTCAGCCATTTTTTGTTGGGCCTTGCAGTTTGGTTTTCTGGTTTGTCCCCAAAACCAGAGCCAAACCAGAAAACCGGAAAAATGCCCAGCCCTACATTCCTGTAACTTGGAGACAGCTGTTAGCCTGTTACCAGTGGGAGTTTGGTAGAATTTAAAAGCCTGGTGAATAAAAACTGTTAACTGGTATCTGTACAAACATCGGAGGTGAGTAAATAAATTTCGACGAATTTCGTTGAAAGTGCTTGAAAGTTTCCTTGAATAGTCCTTGAAAGTCCTTCATCTGAAGTGTGTACAAACCCTGAAGGTGAAAATTTTGGAGAAACCAGACATGAAAGTTGGATTACAAGCATTGTGTATGAATATGTACATTTGTTCATAATCAGTCAAAGAAAGAGGAGAGTCAGTTTGACAAGTGAAGTTTTCCTGTTTTCTCATGGCACTTTAACAATAATATAATTCTTCTAATATATTCTTCAATAGTTTATTGTGTATTATCTTTTGAATTTAACATAAACTGCTCCAGATCAGACCTCCATTAACTCTCTGCACTCTGATGTCAAAGTGGTAAAGTTTTCAGCAGCAAATATTTCCCATAATGCAGTGTGAAACTTAACCAAATATATCTTGTGTGACAAAGCTCAGTGAGCTCTGTCAAACAAGATATAATTGGTTAAATTCATCATTACACAAGAGAAAATCAGAGTGATTGAAGAAAATTCTGTTGCATTACCAAAGTGTCAGGGGTTAACTGGTAGAGTGCTAAATTATTTTTGGACATCAAATCTTGTACACATGTCTTTGCCTTGTTGCAATTTATGGGAGAGTGCCTATGGGCACTCTCCCATAAATTATAACAAGGCAAACGCTTACAGACTAAATAATATCACTTCAAAGATAATACAAAGCACATGTACTGAATATGAGCCTTCAAGCTGTGGTACACACACTTCAGAATAAAGCCCAAATATGGGCTTCCAGCACTTTACCAGTTAAGATGCATATAGGATTTGACTCTCAACCTGCAAAGCAGCCATGTCTTGAATTGATAAACTCAAAAGTCTGACGTAAAGAAATCATTGTTAAAAGTACCTCTCCTATTCATAGGGGTGTATTTTTTTTTACAAGAGCCAGTAACATGCCTCTATTTAACCCTTTACCCAACGCAAAATTTTTTATTTTAAATATCATTTTTTAAATTTAAAAAAAAGTTCAACAAAACCATATTATGTGACCCCTCTTTGGAACGAGCTTGATGAGCTCGTTCCAAAGAGGGGTCATATGATATGGTTTTGTTTAAATTGTTCGAAAAATAATATTTTTTCACCAGCTGAATTTGCTTATTACGCGAGCAGATGCGGGCGATTGGTTGGGTAAAGGGTTAACCGGTAGAATGCCAAATTGTTTTTGGTTGTCAAAATTTTTTCATACGTCTTTGCCTTGTTACAATTTGGCACTCTCCTATAAATTGTAACAAGGCAAATTCCTAACAGCTAAGTAATTTCACATCAAAGATAATATTAAGCACATCCACAGAAAATGAAGCCTTTAGGTTGGGGTACCTCCATGCAGAAAAGTCCAAACATGACCTTCCAGAACTCGACCAGTTATCAGAGCATCATTGTTTTTTATTCTTTGTGCTTTTTACAGGCAAAGAGTTAAAAATGATTAGTTTTGGGACAAAATCCATTGGAAGTAATTATGGGGTGAAAAAGTTTGTTATGTTTTGAACACCTACAAACTTGTATTAATTCTTCACTTTACGTGGGAGCATAGTGGCTTAGTGGTTAGAGCATTGAACTTCAAACTGGAAGGTCCATGATTTGATGCAAACCAGTGATAACCAGGTTCTGACCTTGGTCAAGGCACTTAATCCTGATTGTCCTTGTCGGTGCACAGTGGCACTCTGTACTAAGGTGTACTGCACATTGATGGTGCACTTGCCTTCACCCAATATTAACTCTGCTTGTGCGAAGTTAGTAAATTGGGGAGTCTGATAGTTGCTTGCCGCTGCTTGATTAGTCTCACCGAGTATTCCGGGTGCCGTGGACTGGTTGTAATCTACGCGTGGGCAGTGATGTCTACGCATAAGTTTACCAGATAATAAAAATCATCAGCAGCAAAATTTTAATTAATGAAACACCGGGTTGTACCCGGTGCTTCAGTTATTAAATTTTTCATGATTATTCCAATATTCCTATAATTAGTGTTTGTAATCTAATATTATTGCATCCATGGAAATATTGCCCACGCATGGAAAATGACCAGTCCACAGTGGCCATACTGTTTATAGGATCACATGCTGAGAAGTCTGCAAGCATGCCAAGAACCTTATTTCCAACCTTATTTCAAATTATTCCAAGAATGTCTTGACCTGCATAACCCATTTGAGTGTCAGAATGTTCTCTCATCAGTGTTTTGAGCTGTCATTCATTAACCCTTTACCCAATGCAGACGATATCAAAATTTATTATTTTAAATAACATTTTTTAAAAATTTTCAAAAAGTTTCAACAAAACCATATCATGTGACCCCTCGTTGGAACGACCTCGATGAGCTCGTTCCAACGAGGGGTCACATGATATGGTTTTGTCGAAATTTTTTGAAAAATAATATTTTTTTCAACTGCTGAATTTGCATATAACGCAGGCGAATGCGGGCAATTTGTTGGGTAACGGGTTAAAGGGTTAAAACAGGACATAGCAGTGCTTCGGGTGAAATAATTGAACAAAAAGTCTTTATATTCAGAGGATTTATAATTATTCTCGATTTCATGTGAAATTTTTGTACCTTGTCACTTGAATCAGCCAGAGTCTGCGTGTCTTGATTAAGTTTCAAGCTGTAAACCTCAGACCATATATCACAATAATTTATACTGTTTTTAACCCTTTAGCTAACATGATTAGTAGAGGCCACTTACAAAAAATATTCTTAAAATACAACTAAAGAATTTTATTTTTTGCCAAGCTGTTTCAATAAGATGCAACAAGCTATGATTTTGAGTCAGAAAATGAAAAAAAATTATTTTTCAAGTGTAGATTTGGCGTAAAGGTTAAGGGTAAAGTATTTTGAATCATCAAAACTAATTCACATGTCTTTACCTTGTTACAATTTATGGGAGAGTGCCAACAGTCATGTAACATGGAAAATCCATACAGACTACATGATTCTGCTCAGGAATTCTGATATTTCTGAGTGATGGACAAAAGCAGAAAATAAAAGGTCTCCCCTATGATATAAATGTTGGCTAATTTAGCCTATATATATATATATATATTATATATATATTAAAGTCAGGGGGATCTTAAGTGATCACTTTCTGTCCATTGACTGCCATCTGTCTGTCTTCTGGCCATCCATCAACCTGTCTGGCATGAAAAAATGCCTGAAGATCCGTTGAGAGAGCCGTGAAAGCGCAAGCAGGAATATATTCAGTAATGTCGTTGTATTTGTTTTGAACTTTAATAATTTTTTCTTATATTGTATTATGTATATATGGCAACTGGGAGATTTGGTGGTGGTTAAAAGGGCATTTTAGCTCACCTGACTGAAAGTCAGGGGGAGCTTAAGTGATCACTTTCTGACTGTTGTCTGTCATCAGTCTGTCGTCTGGCCATCCATCCACCTGTCTGGCATGAACTTTACTTTATCGTCTTCTCTTCATAAACCACTGGGCTGAATTGAACCAAATTGGATATACATGTTCCTTATCATATTAAAGTTTGTTCAAATGAAGTTGCCACACCCACAGGGGGAAGGAACCACAAGGAGCATTTCTTTGATTGCACCCATAAATTGTTTTCCAAAATTAAAAAAATCTTCTTCTCCAGAACCATCAATTAGAATCTTTAAATATTTAGTATACAATATCTCTAGGGGGCCAGATTCAGGTTTGTTCAAAATTGAGTCAATTGGTTAATATTTGGGTTCCCTATGGGGGCCCGAATTTTAACTTAGTGCAATATGAGGGAATTTCTTTAAAAATCTTCTTCTTCAGATCCACCAGTCAGAATGCTTTCATATTTGGTATACAACATCTCCAGGGAGGGGTCAGATTCAAGCTTGTTCAAATCGAGTGCCTAGGTTAATATTTGGGCTCTCTGTTGGAGCCCAAAGTTTAACTTAGTGCAATATAAAGAAATTTCTTTAAAAATCTAATTCAGATCCACCAGTTAGAATGCTTCCAAATTTAGTATACAATATCTCGGGAGGGGGGGGGGAGTCAGATTCAAGTTTGTTCAAATCGAGTCCCTAGGATAATATTTGGGCTCCCTTTGGGAGTCCGAATTTTAACTTCGTGCAATATGAGGGTATTTCTTTAAAAATCTTCTTCAGATTTACCAGTCAAAATGCTTTCATATTTGGTATACAACATCTCTACGTGGGTCAGATTCAAGTTTGTTCAATCAGGTCCCTGGGCTAATATTTGGGTTCTCTATTGGAGCCCAAAGTTTAACTTGGTGCAATATGAGGACATTTCTTTAAAAATGTTCTTCTTCAGATCCACCAGTCAGAATTCTTCCCTAATTGTATTTAACATCTCTAGGGGAATCAGATTCCAGATTGTTCAATTTGGCTTTATATTTGATCTCTTTGGGTGGGGGGAGGGGGGAGGGGAGCAGGTAAAAAATAGGCTCAGGTTTGTTCATATCCATTCCTTAGTGTTTTTCGATAAAATTTGCCTTTCAAACTGCAGTGAAATAACATAACAACCTTTGGAAGTTTGGCAGTGCATATCTGCAGCTGATAGAATTGGAAGCAGTCAGGAAGATGTATGATAATAATCATCTGACATGAACACTAGAGTTATGAATAATTGCATGACTTCATTCCTCTGTAATGTTGATGAACCATGACTATGACTAACTGAATTTGACCCAAAATTCTTCTTTGGACCACTTTGTGAGATGAGTGATTAAGGCCCCTTAGGGCCTCTTGATTGCACAAAGTCGTAGATGGAAATAAAAAAGTGTGATGTGGTAAACAAGCTCTGTTTCACTGGTAAAATAGGACCCAGTCACTATTGCTTGGGGTGCAAGTCCTATAAAATAGGCAACATGGGGTATAAACGACACACTGACCTTGACTTTAGCTCCATGTTGTGGTCATAATTAGCCATTGTGCAGAAGTAAGTGACCTTAAACACCAACAAATAAATAAATAATAATAATAATAAAGTGTGAGACACTCCCAACCTCCACTCACTACTGTTGGTGGTACTGAGACTAAA
This sequence comes from Pictodentalium vernedei, assembly GCA_031216915.1. Classification (NCBI taxonomy): domain Eukaryota; kingdom Metazoa; phylum Mollusca; class Scaphopoda; order Dentaliida; family Dentaliidae; genus Pictodentalium; species Pictodentalium vernedei. Next base: position 628,728,682 of record CM062295.1, read on the forward strand.
TAATTCCACTTTAAAGATAATATGAAGCACATCCACAGAATATGAAGCCTTTAAGTTGCAGTACCAGCATATTAGAACAAAACCCAAATATGGGCTTCCAAGACTCAGTAGTTAAGGGGTTTTTGGCAGGTGTTGTCCCTAGCTGTGTTAAATAGTTAAGAGATGTCTCATTACTTTGAATATTCACTTTGCAGGCTATATTTGGCATAAAATTATATGTACAAGTGCACTTGCACAAAGAACACATGTTTCTCCAAAACAAAATAATTGGAAATCTTCAAAAATAACAAAGTACAAACTTGGTTATTTTCTGAAAGAAAAATACTTTTGCAAAGTAAACACACATTGCTACAGGCAGTTTTGTGTTTTGAAAAGTGGTCTCAAAACAGATTTTATTTTGCTATGTACTGTAACATGACATTTTCTACCTGTTGGTCTATGAACTGTAAATTTTACTGTAAGACTCTCAAGTTTCTACCTGATCAGTTTGATTGCTGACAATAGTAGAGGATTTTCAATACTCAGGCTTCTTATGCTCCCGACTTGAAAAGTCGAAGGGATATCTAGTGGAGACATTCGTCTTAGCGTACATCTGTCGTTTGTCCATCCATCTGTCCCTTGTATCTCAGCCACTGCTACTCCGATTTGAATGATATTTGGTGTTATAATAGAGCATCATGGGGGAACAATACCTGTTTTGCATGAGTTTCTTCCATACATTTTTTCCAGAGTTATGGGCCTTTTCACTCTTTCGACTTATAAATTTTTTTGCAGTTGAGGGCATTAGCAGCGCTTTCGATGCAGGCCTCTTGTTATACATATAAAATGGGCAGCACAAGTATAAATGATTTATGAAATGTGATTTTATATTCTCATATTATCATGATGTAACCAAAGATGTTGATGGTGACCTATCTCAACTTGATGAGTATAGATCAGCCATTATCATGGCTCTATTGAAAGTCACTTTAATGGCTTTATATTTTGAATATATTATGCCCCACAAAGTAGATTTTCTGTTTCCCCGGCCATTATTTGTAAAATTGCATGTGGGTGGGCATTTTTTTTTAATTTTGTTTATAATTTTTGTAATTATTTCTTTTCCATCAACATTCATGTTCTTGGCTTTTTTTGTGTTAGGCCTCATAATTTACAGAATAGCATGGCTGGTGGTGTATTTCATCCCTTGAGTGCTAGAAGGCTTCTAAATGCTAGCTAGCACTCAAGGGACAAATTTATCAATTTTATTAACTTGGACATAAACCATTTAAATTTTAATTTTTTTAAAGTTTGCATTAGTTATAAAAAGAGAGCATACGGCAGCCAAAAGGACCATGCGGGAGGGCCTGAGAAACAGATTTTCAATTTTTGTAGGTCTTACATGTTCCTAATTGTCTTCTCTGCAGCAAAAAAAAAAGAAGATTCCTTAAAATTGTTGTGCTATCAGACACTTTCCAATGAATTGTAACACAGCAATTATTTATAAATAAAATTTTGCTAAACTGAGGCTCTCCTTCCCAGTATTACTTCACACTTTACATGTAGCAGTTAACCCTTTATCTAAGAAATAGAAAACATAAACCCATATAATGTACAAAGTGAACAGTTTCAAAAAATGTCAACAAAACAAAACCATATCATGAGCTCATCAAGATCGTTCCAATGAGGGGTCACATGATATGGTTTTGTTGACACACTTCGCCACCATTGCCCACGTGGGGGACATGGTGGCATTGTATACTAAGGTGCACTGCGTGTTGATCGTGCACTTGTTTTCAAACAATGCTAACCCTGCTTGTGTGGAGTTAGTATGTTGGGGAGCCTGACAGTTGCTCGCCATTGTTCTGTGGTTCTTTCTGGGTACTCCGGCTTCCTCCACCTGTAAAACGGTTCAACATGAGGTGACCCTGGCTGTCAAAAGTGTTGTTAAACCCCAATAAATAAAAAGGTTTGTATGAAGTGCTTTGAATTAGTAAAAAAGTTTGTATGAAGTGCTATGAACTACTTACAACTTAACATGCCTGGATCATATTGATACTCTGATAAAGCATAGATAATTCATTTCAGTTGCTATAATTTAATTTTAGAGTATTTGCGTGCATTATAATTTATACTTGTGTTGCCATTTTTATCCCATAAATGGCTGTTTATTTGAACAATAAAAGTCTTGGATAAATTTTTGCTTTACTCACCTGGTAGGGTGATAAATTTTCCCCATAGGTTTAACACTGAAAGAATTTATTCCTATAGTAGAGATGGACTTGTTGACCTCTGACCTCTACCGCATTTGTGTAGTGTAATTAACAGTTCAGTTGTTGTTTTCTTTAAACCTTTTTGAAAATATTACACAATGCCAGTAGAAAACACTACACATTGTTCATTTAATAAAGTATTTTTGCAAGTTTAGCTCAAGTTTGTAGGGGAATTATTTTTGGACAGAAATGTATCACTGCGCCTTTTTTCATTTTTGGCAATTTTGCTTGTCATTGAATTGGACCTATGTGTTCCTCACTTCTCGCTGTGCTTTGTAGCGAGTAACAGCACAATTTTGCTGTGACTACTCTGTAAAAGATTTATGGGATAAACAGAATAAACGTATAGTGTTTTCAAGTAAAACATTTATTCTACTCATAGAATTAAGAATGAAACCAACTCGCCAGAGGCTCGTCGGTTTCATTTTTAATCCTACTCATAGAATAATTTTTTTTTTTGAAAACACTATACATTTATTCTACAGTCTATATATATATATCATTGCAGTCATATTAACTTTTGTGCACACTTTTTTATTATTTTCAACATTGACCAGTACACATGGTCTTGACTACTCAAGAGAAAAGTAGTGGGAACAACCCACATCAAAACTAACTAACAGCCCACCTGCAGCAATTACAGTGCACCGTTGTATATGCCCACATTTCTAGCTCAACTTGACAGTGTCTAGTATGAGCTGTTGGGATGGGTTGTGATCAATCGTCTATCCGTCTGTACATAGTCTGTCCATCCACAGTTTCTTTAGCACACCCTACAGGCCAAAGTTCTTACCCAATCACTTCCAAATTTAATATGTGGCTTTGGGGCAATTTCTACATGGGAGCTCCATCTTAGATTTGGCATATAAATTGTCAACAATTCTATTAATCTATTAGCACACTCAACAGGCCACATCTTTCACTCGATCTTTTTCAAATATTATATGTAGCCATGGTGTTATATCTAGTTAGCTCAACTTGACAAGTCAAGAATGAGCTATTGGGATAGGTTGTGATCTGTCGTCTGTATGTACATTCATATGTACGTATGTCTGTCTGTCCACAATTCCTTTAGCACACCCTACAGGCCACAGCTCTCACCAGATCAGTTCCCAACTTCATATGTGGCTTTGGGGCAATGTCGAGATCGGAGCTATCAAATTTTTTTGAATTTTGTTGAAAAACATTGCCACCAGTGACCATCTTGATTTGGATATAAATTGTCCAACAATTTCTTTAGCACACTCTACTGGTCGCTGCTCCCATCTGATATGTCCCAAATTTCATATGCAGCTTTGGGGCAGTGTCTAGATGAGAGCTATCAAATTTTTCTGAATTTAGTTAAAAAACAGGGTGCCAGTGGCCATCTTAAGTTTGGCATATAAATTGTCAACAATTCCATTAGCACACCCTACAGGCTGCATCTTTCTCCCAGTCTTTTTCAAATTCCATATGTAACTTTGGTGTGATGTCTAGATGGGAGGTATTGAATTTTTCTGAACTTTTTTGAAAAACATGGCCGGCAGTGGCCATCTTGGATTTGGCATATAAATTGTCAACAATTCCTTTAGCACACCCTACAGGTCGCAGCTCTCACTCGATCTGTCCTAAATTTCATGTAGCTTTGGGGCAATGTCTAGATGGGAGGTATCAATTTTTTTCTGAATTTCATTAAAAAACATGGTTGCAAGTGGCCATCTCAGGTTTGGCCCATAAACTGTCAACAATTCCATTAGCACATCTTACAGGCCGCATCTCTCACCTAATCTTTTCCAAATTTTATATGTAGCTTTGGTGTGATGTGTCGATGGGAGGTATTGAATTTTTCTGAATTTCATTGGAAAAACATGGCCACCAGTGGCCATCTTCGATATAATTTGTCCAACAATTCCTTTAGCACACCCTGCAGGTTGCAGCTCTCACCCGATCAGTCTCAAATTTCATATGTAGCTTTGGGGCAATGCCTAGATGGAAGCTATCACATTTTTCCGAATTTCGTTTAAAAAAACATGGCTGCCAGCGGCCATCTTAGATTGGCATATAAATTGTCAACAATTCAATTAGCACACCCTACAGGCTGCATCTCTCACCCAATCTTTTTCAAATATCAATGAAGCTTTGGTGTGATGTCTAGATGGAAGCTATTGAATTTTTCTGCATTTTATTGGAAAACATGGCTGCCAGCAGCTATCTTGGATTTGGCATATAAATTGTCAACAATTCCATTAGCAGACCCTACAGGCTGCTCCTCTCACCTGATATTTTTCAAATTTTATATGTAACTTTGGTATGATGTCCAGATGGGAGTTACAAATTTGTCTGCATTCCATTGAAAAAGATAGCCACCACCTGCCATCTTGAATTTGACATATTAATTGTCAAGAATTCCATTAGTACACCCAGCAGTCCCTACCCCTCACCCGAGTATTTTCATATTTTATTTCTAGCTTTGGTGTGATGTCTTTTCTGTAGAAATTTAAGTGAGTGACATGTTTAGTTCAGTCCCTTCTTGGACAAGTTGAGCTGCAGTGTCATTGACACTTTCAGTTTATTTGACAGATGGGCAGGACAAAACATAAACATTGATGTCATAGGAAAATTATTCATCGAGTTATGAAAAACCTTGACCAACCATATGTAAGCAAGTCACATATCGTTGAAGCAAATAAAATTATATGACTTTGTTTTTTGTTAGTTATTTAAATTGGTCTACTTTGGGGGAAAATGCAATCTTATTTACTTATCTCTGACTTGTAACAATTCATGGGAGAATGCCCCAAATTATATTTGTTAATCCAAATTTGCTTACTTGTCTTTGACTTGTTACAATTTATGGGAGAGTGTCTAAAGGAACTCTCCTGTAAATTGTGACAAGGCAAATCTACACAGACTTAATAATTTCACTTCAAGATAATATGAAGACATCCATAGATTAAGAAGCCTTTACTTTGCAGCACCTACTCTGCAGAATAAAGACAAAATATGGCCTTCCACCATTCTAGTAGTTAAGTAAAGGGTTAATGATGGTGAGTCAGAACAGGAGGGCATTAACCCTTTATGTTTCCACCATTCTAGTAGTTAAGTAAAGGGTTAATGATGGTGAGTCAGAACAAGAGGGCATTAACCCTTTATCTATCATGACTAGAGGGCAACACTTGCAAAAAGATTTTTTTGTAGTAAATGAAAACTTAAAGCTTTTGCCTACAAGAAATATGTTGAGACCTTTTTGTAATGAGCAAGATGGGCTTGTTTCAATAAGGTTCATAAGCTATGTTTTGAAGGAAAACATTTTTAGCTTAACTTGACAAAGTCAAGATAAGCTATTGCCATCACGCAAGCGGAAGTCTGTGAGTCTGTCAGTCTGTTCACATTTTCTTTTGCACAGGCTATACCCTGTAGTTCTTATCCGATCACAAAATTTCATATGCAGGTGCGAGGTCATGTCTAGACGAGAGTGTCCCCTTTTGGTCGCAATCAGTCAACCAAGACGACTGTGGGAGCCTAAAACCTGAAAACCTTTCACACAGTCTACAGGTCATATTTATAAGGGATTCCATTGTAACTTGGTAGGAGGACTCTGTATAATATGTAGATGAGAATGTCCCCTTTTGGTCGCAATCAGACAACCGTGTCAGCTGCTAGTGCCCGAAAACCTTTAGCACAGTCTACAGGTCAACGTATTTATGAAGGGATTTTATTGTAACTTGGTAGGATGACTTCATATAATGTCTAGATGAGTACGTCCCCTTTTGGTTGCGATTGATCAACCATGACCACTGCAAGTGCCACAAACCCAAAAACCTTTTAATACGTACAGCCTACGGGTTGTATTTTTGAAGGGATTTCATTGTAACTTGGTAGGTTGACTCCGTATAATATCTAGATGAGAACATCCCCTTTTGGTCAAGATCAGTCAACCGTGATGGCAGTATGGGCCCAAAGCCCATATTTATGAATGGATTTTCTCCACGGGAACCCTGGGAAGTGAAGCAGTGCCTTTCACTGCGGTAAAGGCTCTGTTTTACTGGTAAAATAGGACCCAGTCACCAATGCTTGGGAGGTGCAAACCCTATATAAAATAGGCAACATGGCTTATTAACGCTCATCCCTGGTCTTGGGTTCATAGTCATGTTGTGGTCATGATTAGCCATTGTGCAAAAATATATGACCTTAAACACCAATAAATAATAATAATAATATGAAGGGATTTTATTTTTTCTTGTCTTATTTTCATAATTCTTTCCTAAACATTGGAACATCGTCCTTTTCATCAAACACTACACAGAGTCAAGTTAAGCTACAATGTCATTGAAACTTTCGTTGTTCAACACTCACTGTCTGCGATGCCATTTGTTTGTCTTCCCAGGGCTTTATTGGCACCACAGGATTTTTATCTTCCCGTGGGAGATGGGGGGACTATAATTCCAACTATGATCACTTTTACTGCAGCAGAACAGGTGTCCCAATATACAGTCGCTTGGTAAACTCGAAGTTAAATTATAAGTTCCTTCGCTGGCCTGTTGATTTGAAAAGGGTGATTTCCCACTCCCCTTACAGCCTTTGCAAAATCAAAATATGGAGAGCCATAAATGCCCTCCTAGCAGTACTTTTAACCCTCAAAATTTGCACAGTGGAACTCTCAAGCCAACTACAATAAAGTAAAATTGCTCTCCTTGACTAGATAATGGTAAAAAATGACCAGGCCTGCCTTAGCAGTTGTTTCTGTGCAAGTATGGGCTGCCTATATGATATAAATGCAAATTCATATGACTGTAAAATATATCCATATCTCCAAGGTTAACTGTTTGAGGGCTAGATTATTTGGTCTGAATTTGTTTTTTAAATTTTGTTTTATTACAAATTATTGGAGAGTGCCCCCCATAGGGCACAAACAAATTTGTATAAATCAAATATTATTTGCGTTTGACTGAATATGAAACATGAGCAAGGAAAATGTTTGATTTTGGTACTCTCATTTTTTAGCTTCACTTAAAGTTATCAGATAAGCTATTGTATTGCCATCATGCGTGCAAAGTTCTGACTCATGAGTGTGTTAGTTTGTCCACCTTTTCTTTAGCACAAGCTACACCCCACAGTTCTCGTCTGATCATCACAAAATTTCATGTGTAGGTTCAGGGTCATGTGTACATAAGAACGTCCCTTTTTGGTCAACTGTGATGGTTTTGCAGACCCAAAAACCTTTAACACAGTCCACTGGTCATATTTATGAAGGGATTTCATTTTAACTTGGGAAGATGACTCCGTATAATGTCTAGATGAGAACATTGCATTTGGGCCGGGTTCGATCATGCATGGTGACAGCAGGAGCACATTACCCAGATTCCTTTAGCACAGTCTACAGGTTGCATTTATGAGGGATTTCATTGAAAGTGGTAGGATGACTCTGTATAATGTGTAGATGAGAATATCATATTTTGATCGTGATCGGTCAACTGTGACAGCTGGCCCGGCACGTGACCTAGATTTGTTTAGCACAGTCTAGAGTTCATATTTATGAAGCGATTTCATTGTAACTTTTTAGGATAACTCGGTATTATGTCTAGATGAGACTCCTATTTTGGTCCCGATCGGTCAACCATTACGGCCACTTGGGCATGTGACCTAGATTCCTTTAGCACTGTCTGAGGGTCATTTTTATAAAGGGATTTCATTGAAACTTGGTAGGATGACTTGATATGATATCTAGATGAGACTGTCCTCTTGATTGGTCAACTGCCGCTGGACAAGTTCGAGACCTAGATTCCTGTAGCAAAGTCTACAAGTCATATTTATGAAAGGATTTCATTGTAACTTGGTACAATAACTCGTTTTGGAATGATTTTACTGTAACGTGGTAGGGGGCACGGTGGCTCAGTAGGTAGAGGTGCAGGCTGCAAGCTGAGAGGTCCTCGGTTTGAATCCCACCTGCGGCAACTGCATTGTGTCCTTGGGCAAGTCACTTCACCCCCATTGCCCACGTGGGGGCGCGGTGGCGTTGTGTACTAAGGCGTACTGCACGTCGATGGTGCACCTGTCTTCAACCAATGCTAACCCTGCTTGTGTGGGGATGGTATTTTGGGGAGCTGACAGTTGCTTGCCATTGCTCAGTGGTTCTCTCCGGGTTCTCCAGCTTCCTCCACCCGTAAAACTGTCATGGTCATGATTAGCCACTGTGCAGAAATATGTGACCTTAAACACCAATAAATAAATAAATAATACTGTAACATGGTAACTTTGGTTGGCATACATTAACTGTGAGGGCCACATCAACCCACGCTTCAATTCTTTAGTACAGTCTACACCTCAAATTATTCTTGTTGAAAACATAGCATGTAGGGTACAGAACTTAACATATTCTCAGTTGACCAGCTTGTTCCAATGAGAGGTCACATGATAAGGTTTTGTTGAATTTTTTTTTAAAATATTATTTTTTCAACAGCTGAATTTGCATATTACGTGGGCAGATGCACCCGATTCCTTAGATAAAGTGTGAAATAGAACTGTTTTCATTAGTTTTCATGATTTTTTTTCTTCTAATTTCAGGTTGTGTATCATATGATAGAAGGATTCTTGGAGATAGGTGAAAATAACATTATTCCAGTAGATATCATTTCAGGAATTGTTAGTTTCTTCATTATCGCCTTGGGTGGCACCTTGATTGGTCTGATATTTGGGTTTTTCACAGGGTTCATCACAAAATATACAAAACGTGTGCGTGTTGCAGAACCTCTGTTTGTGTTTGTTCTTGCATATATGTCCTACCTCACAGCAGAAATGTTCCATTTTTCAAGTATTTTAGCGTAAGTATATATCATTGTATAGCTTTATGATATCTAATCTACCACACAAAAAAAAGTTTGGAACCACCAAAACATTTCTATGTAAATGAAAAAAGAATTGAAACAGTAATGAAGAGCAATGTACCATGTGAAAGCTAATTCATTTATTGAAAAGTGAATGATCATTTTGGACAGATTCATTGAAGCATGTCCATGGTATTACCTGTCATGTGTCCAAGAGGTTGGTATCCAAAAAGCATCTTTTTGTCAGTATCAGGTGTGTCCACCTCTGACCTGAAAACATGCTAGAAACCTCAGCCTCATTCTGTGGATGAGAATACAAACTTTTATCTCAAAACAAGAGCATATTTTCCTAAATACAAGTGAAAACATCTAGAGCGAATACAAGCAAGCCAGAAAATAAGCAGACTGTCATCTGCAAAATGAGGTCCCCAGAGGATGAATTTAGCGATGCTACCCTGCACAGCAGGGTAGCATCACTAAATTTATCCTCTGTGAACCTAAGTTTGAATCAAGGTCTCAGGTTTGAACAGAAAGAAGTACCCACAGGGTAAATTGGCCTACTGTTTGGGACAGCAGCAGAAAATTCACCCTCTTTCAACCACATTCTGCATATGGCAGATTGCTTATTTTCAGGCTTGCATTAAACTACAGAAAATAATTAATTCCACCTCTCTCAAATGGCTGATGGTTTTCTTGCAGAGTATACATGTAAAGACATTAATTCAAGGTGTTTGTATATTTTTAGCTGTTTAAGGAGCCTAAAATGGTGGGGGAGCACGCTTTCGTTGTACTTCAACAAATAAAATGTTAAACCCTTTTTACCCAACACATAGGATATCAAAATTTATTATTTTAATTATTGATTTTTTGAATTTTTTCAAGAAATTCAACAAAACCATATCATGTGACCCCTCATTGGAACAAGCTCATTACAATGAGGGATCACATGATATGGTTTTGTTAACATTTTTGAAATTTTTTTTTCTAACTTCTTAATTCGAAAATTACATGGGTGGATGTGGCCGATTCATTGGGTAAAGGGTTAAAAAAAAGAAGAATGCAAACATCAACAATGATGGAGGTATTTTAGCTATTCGAGTGTAGAATAATATACTCTGAGATTAAAGGAAAAGTTATGGTGAATTTCGGTTTTAACTCATTGCACCAATTTATTAAGACTTATTTTCGGTATTGAATACAAGTCTGTATTGAGAGTAGCAACAGCACAATCATACGATCATTCAATTCGGAGAGAATGTTTTTTTACCTGCACCCATCGAAAATGGATTACACATACAACAACATGGCATGCCGAGTCCACCATTTTTGATAACAGTAATTAAATGATATATAAATCCAACTCAATGAATAAATTTGACTAGATCATTTTTGGCCATTATGATATATTTATATAGGCCTGAAATGCATTAACCCTTTACCCAATGCAGACGATATCAAAATTTATTATTTTAAATATCATTTTTTAAATTTAAAAAAAAAAAAATATCAACAAAACCATATCATCACCATATCATGTGACCCCTCTTTTGAATGAGCTTGATGAGCTCGTTCCAAAGAGGGGTGACATGATATGGTTTTGTTGAAATTTTTCGAAAAATAATATTTTTTCAGCTGCTGAATTGGCATATTACGCGGGTGGATGCGGGCGATTCGTTGGGTAAAGGGTTAAACCTGAAAAATAAAAAAACAGAAATGCCCAGCTGAAACTTTGCTATAAACTTCAGCAGCTATAGGACAATTAAATTAGAACAATGAATTAGGATTACACCATGCACAGCACAAGAATGTAATAGTATGATGTCAGGATCTTTATTGATAAAAATTCAAAACATAGACGTAAAATGATTGTCAAAATATATGAGAACAAGTCAAGAAAGGGAGGAATATTTTAAGAGAAATTGGTTATTACCACCAAGTGGGTTTCCGAGATGGTGTAACGAAGTCTCCTAAGTTGTCCTATCGAACTCGTCGATATATGCCCAGTGATGAGGTCTCAACTTCAATACACCATCGCTGAAACCCACATTGTGGTAATAACCTATATGATCCTGAGGCGTAAAAAAAATATACGTTTTTTTTTTCCGCTAACCTGACTGATCCTATTTCAAACCACCGAGTCTAAGCATTTTATTGAAATCGCAAAAAAGGAGAAAAAAACGCTGGTATTTTTGCCACTTTCTAAATTGTGCCACATATACTGATTGTCAAAAAATTAAGATTTTATAAAAAAAAAAACCCAACTATTTTATATAAAAGCCTATTGAGCCACGGAACTTCTTCATAATATAATATTCAGCAATCCCCATACTCTGAATTGTGCATTCGCAAGTCTTACTTTATCACAACATGAGGTCAAGAAGTGTTAAAATTAGCACACCTCAGCACATGAAATAAATTGCCATTTTAAGTTACTGTGGTCATGGACTGGTTAAGTTACATCATATTTGTCTTGGCTGAGAAAGCACAAATGACATGCTTTTATTTATTTAAAGACAATAAAGTTCCCTGCGCTGGTCTTGTATGAAACACTTTTGAGCACACTATTTTGAAGGCATATGATGCTATCGTGACATCAGCATGTGCAAACAGCCAATCACTTTAAAGTACAAGTGTCAATTTAAAAGGAATCCCTTGGCATTTCTTTTCAACCTACTCACAATTGTTTACAATTGGCTGTAACATAAGTGCAAGCCCTACTTCGGAACTAACTCAAGCTTTTAGAATCTTTTCCAAACGAGTTGGAAAAGTACTAGAGTGCAAAAGCACGAAAAAGATCGAAAAAAGGGTCGAGCGAGACCAGCGCTCGAAATTACAGGTACTCTCTCTGCACACCTCTTGCGTTTACCGAGCGCATGCGCAACAACCGTGACGTCAATTCCTTTATTTTCCGCCATTGTTCATGGTCGGAAATTTTTGTGACTGTGCTGTTTATGATATTAATTCTTCGTGAACAACTTATTAATCGTCTTTAGTGTGCTACTGGATTGTATCCTTTTTCAAGCTACCAAATTATTACTCTCATTTAATGTTAATTTGTATTATTATTGCTGTGCTTTTCACACTTTATCTTGCCTTTCCCCCACGTGTGAACACGACCTTCGTTCTGTTTTCCGTCGGCGGGAAGCTTGATTGTTGTATTTATATCATGCCTAAGACTATTCCTTGTACCTCTTGTTTGCAGGTGAAACATGTGGACGATTCCCATACCACATGTGTCACTTGCAACAATTGCACTCAGGCCCAATCATGTGGTATCTGTGGGGTTTGGTCCTCTAAATTTTGGGCTTCTGTTAACAAGGTGGTTCTTTCCAGAGCTAGAACCCCTCGTTCTCGGGGTAAGGGTAGCCGTGCCGTTGCAGACATTTCTGCTGGTGCACGTGGTGACTCTGTCACACAGGATTCGGATCTGACTTCTGTGGCGAGCTCCTCTGCGACTGTTGACGGTGTTTGTTCTGTGATACCTGATGAGGAGACCGCGGTCTCTTTGTCTTCGGATGTCACTATTGAGGCGTCTGTTTTCGTTGAGAGCTTTTCCGAGGTCAACTCGGTAACCCTCTCCGATCTGCCTCCAACACCGTCGACCATTGTTGAGGGGGTTGCTACTCCAGATCCTATTCTGTCTTCCATCTCTTCTGGGGATGGTCTACAGTCTCGGGGGACCGAGGCTGTATCTGCTGGTGTGTCTGTGTGTTCTCAGCCTCCCCCAGCCTCGCGGCGAGGCTGTGCGGGTTTGCTGTCTGCTCCGTCTCATCTGGCTAGGTTTGCTCCTAGTCGGTTGAGCCGGCCGGTCGCTTCGGCAGCGATTCCTCGTCCCTCGAGTGAATCGTTTATTGTTCCACCTTCGCCTGCTAGTGTGCCGACTAGCGGGATGGTGTTGGGACGTTGGCATCCAGGGCCTGCTGTTCGGCAGCGGTCAGTGACAGCCCCGGTTAGCTGTCACTCTCGGAACCTTCCTCCGGTGATTCCTCACTGTGTTCCGAGTCTGGGTGTCGATCGATGCTTGCCGTCGGTCTCAGAGGATAGGCAGTTGGGGCCGTCTGCTGCGCAGAGGTCAATGACAGGTTCCTGTCATTCTTGGGACAATCCTCCGGTGTCTTCTCACCGTGTCCTAGGTCCAGCTACCGATCGACGTGCGCCGTCGGTCCCTTTCGAGGATTTGCAGGCAGGGCCTTCTGTTTCGCAGAGGCCAGTGATGGCTCCTGGGCGTCACAATCGGGACTATCCTCCGGTGTCTTCTCACCGTGCTCCTATTCTGTCTGCCGATCGACGTTCGCCGTCGGTCTCTTCTGAGGATTTGGGTTCTTCTACCAGAAGGGTCCATTGGGAGGACACTCCGTCGGGCGATTCTGCTGCGACGGATTCTCAGGGTGACCTGCGCCAGGCCGTTTTGGCGCTCACCCGGTTGCTTTCTGGCAACCCTCAAGTTGGCCTCCCTGTGCCTCCTGAGGCACAACCTCCTTTGGTCGGTCGCCGAGATGTCTCGCCTGGCCCCTTGGATACTGCACAGTATTCACAGGAGGTTTCTGCTGGTCAGCCCGAGTTGGGCTACGTCTCCTCTGCTACGGAGGATGACGAGTATCTTGAAGGTGATGGTCCCCCCTCGTCAGTCTTGGGGCAGGCTTTGGATTTCGTCTTTGGCTTATTGCCGGACGTTCTACCTTCCGACCAGCCTTCTGTGACCGTCCGGCCGCAGTCCACTGTGGAGCGCCGTAACCCTGTTGAGCCTTCTAGCTCCGGGGCTTTGCGTCCTCTGCAATCGGCTCAGGTGGTTGAGTCCTTCCAGGGCTTAGACGCCAAAATGCGTTCTAAGGCCCTCAAGGGTTCCTTCTTTTCTAGAGCTGATGCCTTCCTGCCTCCATCGCGGTTTCGTGTTTACGATTCCGTCTCTCCACCAGTCTTCCAAGGGATGACTACTGTGGATGAGGATTCTTCTTCCCTCGGGTTGACTAAGCCTAAGTCGGCAGTTCTCCCGATGTCGGTAGTTGAGTCTATGGTGGGCCTGTCCCGAGAGATGCTGGGTATGTTATCTCTCGCGGACCATGTCGTCGCTGCTCTGGCTGAATATTTTCCACCAGGGGAGTTTGATGACGCTCAGGCGCCTTTTCGCGTTTTGTCACAGGCTCTTATGAACTTGACTCACGCTCACGCCTGTAACACGGCCAATTTGGAGCTGGCACGCCGGGATGCGGTTTTGGATTCTTTACCATCCCTTCCTTCTGAGCAACGTGCTGTTCTGAGGTCTGCCTCTTTGGTAGGACCTCAGTTGTTCCATGGTTCCGTGGAAGCTGTTCGTGGCGAAGTTCTTCGTCATTCGAAGGACCAGCTTTTGCTGAGACAGCTTGACCCACCTGCTGCTGCGGGTGGGGGTCGTTCCAGGCCCGCCAAGCGTGCTGCTGCGTCTGCCTCGTCGGCGACGTCGGCTACGCCTTCGGCTCCGTCTGCTCCTTCTGCTCATAAGAAGCGCCGACGTGGCCAGGCCCGCTGGCAGCCTCAGGCTGGAAAGTCTCAGGACTCTGTCACTTCCCGAGGTGGTTTCTCCTCTCGGGGGCCTCGTCGAGGCCGCAAGTGAAGGTTCTCACCTCGATTCGCCTCCAGTCGGAGGAAGGCTGTCGCTGTTTTACGACCGTTGGACAGAGATAACGTCGGACTCTTGGGTCCTCGACGTCATTCATTCCGGTCTGCGACTGTCCTTCCATCGGCACCCCAGTTTATCTCGGGTGCCCCTTCCGACTCAGGTCCCTTCAGATTCTCTGCGTCGGGACCTTCTGGTGCAGGAGATCGACAATCTCCTCACCAAAGGGGCGATCGAGGTGGTCAGGAACACCCTTTCACCGGGGTTTTACTCGAGACTTTTCTTGGTGCCGAAGAAAAACGGCCAATTTCGTCCTGTCATCGATCTGAGTACCCTGAACGAGTACATAATTGCTCCTCGTTTCAGTATGGAGACTTTCCGGTCGGTTCGACGTTCAGTTCATCAGGGCGATTTTGCGGCCAGTATCGACCTGAAGGATGCCTACTTCCATGTACCCATTCATCTGGCGTCACGGAAATACCTTCGGTTCTCGTTTTGGGATCGAGTTTTTCAATTCAGAGCTCTCCCGTTCGGTTTGAACCTGGCTCCTTGGGCCTTCACCCGACTGATGTCTCATGTGCTTGCTTTCCATCGCACTCAGTCGGCGGTGACTTCGTCCGCCTACCTAGACGACATCCTCCAACGGCACCACGATGCTGCTGTTCTGGAGTTCGATGTCCGGCAGTTTCTTTGCCTGCTAGCGTCGCTGGGTTTCAGAGTCAATCGCGAGAAGTCGGATCTTCTTCCTTCTCAGCGATTCCGTCATTTGGGGATGGATTTCGACACTCTTCACAATGTAGTGTCGGTTCCCCAGGCTCGGGCGACGATTCTTTCCACCTTGACTCGGGACCTGCTTCAATCTTCCTCGGTCTCGGCCAGGACTTTCCTTCGGATGCTGGGCCTTTGCGATTCGGTGACCGATCTCATTCCGCTCGGTCGCTTGTTTGTCCGACCTCTCCAACACTTCCTGTTGGATCATTGGCGTCCGAATGTAGATCCGCTGGACCTGGAACTCACTATTCCTCGGTCTCTGCTTTGTCACCTCCACCCTTGGGCAAATATTCCCTGGCTGACACAGGGTGTTCCGTTGGATCTTCCTTTGGCCGATCGCATCCTTACTGCGGATGCCAGCGATCGGGGCTGGGGTGCGACGTTGGAACCTCTCGGTCTGTCTACTCACGGAGAGTGGGACAGCGAGCAGGTGGGCCTTCATATCAACCAGAAGGAGCTCCTTGCTCTTCTGTTGAGTTTTCGGCTTTGGATCCCTCATCTGTCGGACCATGTTGTCCTACTTCTTTCGGACAATTCGACAGTAGTGGCCTACATACGGAATCAGGGAGGCACTCATTCGATTCCTATGTATCGGCTGTCTCGGGATCTTCTTCTGTTGGCACGGGATGTGAACGCTCGGGTGTCCATTCGACACATTCCCGGGCGTCTCAACGTCCTAGCAGACTCCCTGTCCCGACGCAACAGTGTCCTTCCAACCGAATGGATGCTACATCGGTCGGTGTTTCAGGCGATTTGCGAGCAGTGGGGTCGTCCTCAGGTCGACCTTTTCGCTACTCGCTGGAATCATCAGGTAGAGACTTTTGTCTCCCCTTGTCCAGATCCTCTGGCATTTGCAGTAGACGCTCTGTCTCTGGACTGGACAGGCTGGGTCGGCTATGCCTTTCCTCCTGCACCGATTCTTCCTCAAGTTTTAGCGAAGATTCATGCTTGCAGTTGCAGGATCATTCTGATCACACCCCTGTCTCCACAGAGGGTGTGGATCAATCTGCTGCGGCCTCTATTGGCCGATCGACCGATTCGTCTACCTCTACGTCGCGATCTTCTTTCACAGGGTCGTCCCAGGAAGTATCACAACAACCTGGCGAGCCTGTCCCTTCACGCCTGTCTTTTATCAGGTCCAGTCTCCGACGTAGAGGTTTTTCGAGACGATCAGTGGAGTGCATTTCTGCATCGCGGCGACCTTCCACTGGAATGACTTATGCCGCCAAGTGGAAGGTTTTCTGCCGCTGGTGTTCAGATCACAATGTGAATTACCGTGATCCGTCTATCGCTCAAATTGCGGATTTTCTGGTTTTTCTTTTTGACTCCAAGGGCCTCCAGCCTATTACGATTAAGGGCTATCGGTCTATGCTGTCTGATACTTTCTCTTATGTGGGAAAGCGGTGTATCGGTCGTAATCTTTTCCTCTCCAAACTTATTCGGCGCTTTTCTTTGAAGAGGCCTCGAGTTTTGCGTCTTACACCCAAGTGGAACTTGGCATGGGTGTTGCACTGTTTGGAGGGGGCGCCTTTCGAGCCTTTATCTGAGACCGACATGCGTTTTCTCACCTATAAGACGGCTTTTCTTCTAGCGTTTGCTTCTGCTCGTCGAGTCAGTGAGCTTCATGCGCTATCTGTTGATTCTGCCTTCTTCCGAAATGAGGCTAACAGTGTCACATTCACTACTGATTGCTCTTTTCTGGCTAAGAATCAACTCCCCGATTCGGTACCTCCTCCCATCTGCATTCGGGCTCTCCCTGCTGTAGATGGACGGAGGCCTCTTCTTTGTCCTGTTCGTGCGGTCAAGACTTACATTACTCGCACTCAGTTCATTAGGAGGGATCGGAAGAGATTTTTTCTGTCTCTCATTTCTAAGCGGCAGTCTATCTCTTCCCATTCTATTTCCAGGTGGATCTGTCTTGCAATCAAGCTGGCTTATTCTCGCTTGTCTGCATCGGATCTTGTTTCGAACCGGCTTAATGCTCACGAGGTTCGTGCCATTTCTACATCCTGGGCGTTCTCAAATTCTGTTTCGCTCCGTGATGTTATGAATGCGGCTTACTGGAGGAATGCTTCTACCTTCTCCTCCTTTTATCTCCGCCACCTTCAGCAGCAATCTGAGGACCTTTATTCTTTAGGCCCTCTCGTGGCTGCTCAGGCTGTGGTGCACCCTCGTTAAATTGTTTTTGTCGAGGTTGCGCTTCTCTCAGCCTTGTTCTTTTCAGGTGCCTTCTCTCTTTCTTCATTACAGGTTTTAGTTTTTGTTCTCTGCCATCCTTGCTTTCGTTCTGCTACTCTTGTTGGTATTGGTTATGTGATTCACCTCCTCCTATTGTTTATTCAGCCAATTGTAAATAATTGTGAGTAGGTTGAAAAGAAATTAAAATTTTTTAGTAAATTTTGTTTCTTAACATACCTACCACAATTGTTTACCGGAGGCCCACCCTCCTTGGGGATATCTTTGATATCGATGCCTCCCCGCTAAATCACAAACTTCTCGTTGGCGGAAATACGGAATTGACGTCACGGTTGTTGCGCATGCGCTCGGTAAACGCAAGAGGTGTGCAGAGAGAGTACCTGTAATTTCGAGCGCTGGTCTCGCTCGACCCTTTTTTCGATCTTTTTCGTGCTTTTGCACTCTAGTACTTTTCCAACTCGTTTGGAAAAGATTCTAAAAGCTTGAGTTAGTTCCGAAGTAGGGCTTGCACTTATGTTACAGCCAATTGTAAACAATTGTGGTAGGTATGTTAAGAAACAAAATTTACTAAAAAATTTTAATTTTCCAAGGAAAATTTCCAGGTTTTAAATAGCAGGCATGCCATTGGTTGAAATGTGCAATGTGGTCAACTATGCATGCTTACTGGAATACAGAGCATGTGTCTTGTTTCAAATTCGAGGTAAACAATATTCAATCACTTGCATTATAATGGTCACTTTTGAGACAAAACACTTGAACAGTTGAAGAAAAGTAATGCATAAACGTTAAATGGTCTGCAAGGGCAGATAGGGCAGTAAAAAGAGAAAAGATCCAAATGTAAACCAACTTTAATCCACAATAATGAAGTAAAATCACTTCTTGTGATATTAAAATAAGTTGAAATTTATATACCCCCCTCCCACCAACTTTTCCAGGTACCGATTATGATTTAATTAGCCAGTATTGACAATTTTACCGATTATAGTCGGTATACTATAAAACCACACAGCAATACAAAGAGGCCTGTTTTATGTTGAAAATGTTATAAACTGAGTTAAGGGAACTGCATACTGGAAAAAAAAATCAAAAGTGTTTCTGACCTACTGACCCTATTTTGTTTCATCCCATTGGCGGAAACAAACATATATCTTTTTTAGGCGTGATCAATTTCAACCCATTCTTGGTACACTAAAATTTCTATTCACCCTTTTAGCAGGCATACCAGAATGATATTTCCAGAGGACAGAGGCCTTCTCAATATCAGATACTATTCTACCCTGGGGCTTTGTAGGGCTGAAACAGTTGACTGGTTAACCGATTAACTACCGGTCATGAGTGTAAGTGGTCATAAAGCCCATGACTGGTCATTAACCAGTTATAAACACCGCCAGTAACAACAGTAAGTTACAGGGTATTCTGGCAGTCAGATCCTGTTTGTTGGGTGTTAAATTAATGGGGAGCATTCCTGTCACATGCAGTGCAGGCAATGTACATTGTCAAAACATCAAAGTGATCACGTCGCATCC
Source organism: Pictodentalium vernedei (assembly GCA_031216915.1). Taxonomy (NCBI): domain Eukaryota; kingdom Metazoa; phylum Mollusca; class Scaphopoda; order Dentaliida; family Dentaliidae; genus Pictodentalium; species Pictodentalium vernedei. Next base: position 628,747,823 of record CM062295.1, read on the forward strand.
GTGTAGCAAGTTGCAATGCAGCCCATCTCTGAAACTAACTTCAATGAGATCTGAGATCAAAGGCTGTTGGTTGGTGATGTGGAGAAACTATGCTGCCAATTTGTAACTCCTGCCTCAGCTTACCTCCATTACTGGCACAGTTTGTCATACCTTGGGCATTAAAATATCGAGAGAGATTCATTTATACATTTCCACCTTGGAATAAATGAACTTTCATTTATTAATTTATCATTCAAATGGAAATGTTTTTTCTTTCAAATCGACAGATAATTGGGAAGCTTCATTTCTTTGTTTTGCATTTCAGAATATTTACCACTGGCTCACTTAAATAACACGCATGGCATGCTAGAACCAACCAATGGGAAATTTTCTGAAACCCAAACAAACATGGTTGAAGCTTTCCACTATTTGTCTCTCCATAATAAAAAACAAATTTGTTGGAATGGAGAGTTGATAAATGATGTTTATTTGAAAGCTGACATATAGAAACAAATCTTTTTTGATATTTTAATGTCAAGGTATGACACGCTAGTTTAGACTACTTTAAAATGGGCCAAAATTCGATAGATTCAAGTTTGTTCAAATTGGGTCCCTGAGTTAGTATTTGGGCTCTCGATTTGAGCCTAAAATTTAACTTGGTGAAATTTGAGGACATGTCTTTAAAAATCTTCTTCTTCAGATCCACCAGTCAGAATCCTTTCATATTTGGTGGGCAGATTCAAGTTTGTTCAAATTGAGTCCCTGGGTTTATATTTGGACTTCCTACGGGAGCCCGAATATCAACTTCATGCAATATGAGGAATTTTAAAAAAAATCTTCTTCTTTAGACCCTGTAGTCAAAATGCTTTCATATTTGGTATACAACATCTCTAGGAGGGTCAGATTCAAGTTTGTTCAATCCTAGTTCCTGGGTTGATATTTGGGCTTCCTATGGGACCCAAATTTTAACTTAGTCAATATGAGGAAATTTCTTCAAAAATCTTCTTCAGAATCATCAATTTGAATCGTCTGATATTTGATATACAACATCTCCAGAGGGGTCAGATTCAAGTTTGGTGAAATCGGATCCCCTATGGGAGCCCAAATTTTAACTTAGTGCAATATGAGGAAACTTCTTTAAAAATCTTCTTCTTCAGATCCACCAGTCAGAATCCTTTCATAGTTGGTATACAACATCTCTAGGAGGGTCAGGTACCAATTTGTTCAAATCGAGCCCCTGGGTTATTAATTTGAATTTTAACTTAGTGCAATATGAGGGAATTTCTTATAAATTCTTCTTCAGATCCACCAATCAGAATCCTTTCATATTTGGTATACAACATCTCTAGGTGGGCCAGATTCAAGTTTGTTCAAATCGAGTCCCTGGGTTAATATTTTGGCTCCCTATTTGAACCCAAAGTTTAACTCAGTGCAATGTGTGGACATTTCTTTAAAAACCTTCTTCTTCAGATCCACCAGTCAGAATTCTTTCATATTTGGTATATAACATCTCAAGGGGGATCAGATTCAAGTTTTTGCAAGTTGAGTCCCTGGCTTAATATTTGGGCTCTCTAGGGATTGTACTATGTTAGGTTCTGGTTTGTTCAAATCCATTCCTTAGTGTTTTTCCATAAAATTTGCCTTTCAAGACTTCCTGCCTTTGTAGTGTTGATGAACCATGTCTAACTGAATGTGACCCCAATTACTTCTAACCACTTTGACAGGTGAGCAATTAAGGCCCCTTTGGGCCTCTTGTTTATTTATCAGGGCGTGTTGCTTGAAAATATGGCAGAAAGCCTGGAATCATGATTAGTTCAGCATTTTTGCCTTTCGTCAACAACAATAGTATTGTTTTTCAACTGTACTAAACATCATGATACCAGAAGAATTCCAGCTTGTACTGGCTTGTGCAGAAATAAAAAGTACATTGTAATTACTAATTAGTTCTCTGTGTTGGATCATCACAAAAAACAAAATCACTTAGATATTGAAGATATTTTGACATTTGGCTGTTAGTATACAAGTTGGAATGCAGTCAGTGTGTCAGTAAACCATTTCACTCCAGATGTTACAGAATGTTTCTTCACTGCTAGTTGAGTGATGTAAATTGGAGGTGTCAATATTAAATTGGTAGGGCTGATCAGTTAATATTTTTATCTTGCTCAACCCACAAAACAGATTGATAATCATGCCCCTACTTTTAAGCCTAACTGAGCAAAGCTCAAGGGGATCACTTTCCATCCACTCATTATCCATCTGCATAAATTTTACATTATCGACTTCTCTGAACTGCAGGACCAAATTGAACCAGTGCTAGAAATGAACAAAATTGACGGGTGCAGTTTTAAGCTCCTGTGAAATCAGAGAGGAGAGTAAATTGAACCCTTAAAATGTTAGAATATGAATTTTCGAGGGAATACTGTCACCAAACACCAGAAACTTCATCCTTTTGAACCCGAGTGGCTGCTTTTCTGGCCAGGAACATGATATGTCATTAAATGGGATGGCTGTTCAAGTAAATGTGTGGGGTAGACCAATCAGTATTTTCAACGTGCAGCCCTGAAGTTGCACGTTGAAAATATTGATTGGTCTACCTCAAATAATGAATAATGACTCTTCTAATTGCTGCCATTGAACTGGCATGGTAGATACCTCTAGTGTTCAAAGGGTTAAATGTATAATGAATTGCTGAATTATGACAGTAACTTGCCACTGGCCACAGAGTGCTGCTTTCTCAAAACAACACACATTTATATGCTCTCACAGTATATTAATGCTCCACAATATTTTTCAACGAGTGCATTTTTTAGCTCCTGTAAAGTAGAAAACATGGGTGCTGAAGGGAGCAATTGCACTCCCACCCATCTCATTTCCAGGACTGAATTGAACCAATTTTGATCTGCATATTCCTTGTCATATGTCAATTCACGTTTGTTCAGATAACGTTGCCACACCTTCAGAGGGCACCACAAGGGACATAACTCTGTTAGCACCCAGAAAATGTTTTGTTTTTTTATTTTTTTTTTTTTTTTTTTGGGGGGGGGGGGCAGATTCAAATTGTTCAAATTAAGTTCCTGGGTTAATATTAAGGCCCTGTATGAGTGCCCAAATTTTAACTTTGTATAGTATGAGGAATAATCTTTTAAAGTTTTCTTCTCCAAAACCACCCATCAGAATCATTTGATATTGGGTATACTGAATTGTTGTGGGAGCCAGATTAAAGTTTTTTTTCAAATCAAGTCCCTGGATACATATTGGGGCTTTTTTTGCAACCCCAAATCTTAACTTAGTGCAATATTCTTTAAACATCCTCTTCTTTCTATCCTTCCACAAGAATCGTTCGATATTTGGTATACAGCATCCTCAGTTGGGGCAGTTTCAAATTTCTTCAGATCAGTTCCCTGGATAAACATTACGACTTATGCGAGCCAAATTTTAACAAGGTGCAGTATGAAGAATATTTAAAAATAATCTTTTTATTCATATTCACCAGTCAGAATCTTATAATATTCAGCATCATTAGGGGGGCAGGTTCAGACTTGTGTAAATCAAGTGTCATGTTTGGATTCTGTTGTGTAAACTAGCCATAAATGCTAAAGGTGACCTTAAATACTCCTTTAAACAACTTTTTCAGATGAATAAATATGGTCTCTTGGGGGTTCTTGTTTCAATTGTGGAGGCTCCATAGGAATTACTTGATTGTCCATCTCATCCTGTCTTTATTTTTAGGTTTATTAAATATAACTACTATACATTTTTAGCTCAACTTTGACATAGTCAAATTTGAAGTTATGCCATGGCCTGTCGTCCGTCTGGATGTCTGTCCGGTGTCAGCAATTCAATACGGATCGGGCTAGAGGCCGTATTTATGAACCGATCTTTACAAAACTTCTTGGGTACCTTTGTTATCACCATGGGACGAGAATGAGTGTTTTTGGGTGCAGTCCAAAATTCAAGATAGCCACCAGCAGCCATTTTGTACCGAAATTCTGTATGAAAGTTTTGATTTGAATAAATTTTTGTGTGAATGTTTAGTAACATGAAATACATCGCATATAATACAGGTTTTTACTCGTGCTGAAATTATGCAAATTAGATGAACTTGGATTTATTCAGTGCTACTTATGCACAGTAAGTGCACATGTCAATATGGCTCGGGTTAGGGGCTGTATTTATGAACCGAACTTCACGAAACTTCCTGGGTACCTTTGTTATTACCTTGGGACGAGAACGAGTGTTTTTGGGTGCGGTCCAAAATTCAAGATGGCTGCCAGTGGCCATTTTGTACCAAAATTAGGTACAATCAGTTTTTTGTACAGATCTTCTATACGGCTTGGGCTAGAGGCCATATTTATGAACCGATCTTTACGATACTTCTTGGGTACCTTTGTTATCACCTTGGGAGGAGAACGAATGTTTTTGGGTACGGTCTGAAAGTCAAGATGGCTGCAAGCAGAACTTCTAGGACTATGTTTGTTATCATCATGGTACAGTAACGAGTGCTTTTGGCTTGTATGTGTTAATATTTGGTGTTGTTTGGAGAGGGTAAACATTATTAACACAACCCAGTTTTCTGTTTCCAATGAGAAAAATAAAACCTCCTCACCCGTGGGAATCCTCTGAGCTAAAGATAAAAAATTCAAATGCCTATATTTTAAGAAGGACTGGACAAATATTTATTAATTAGTAGGATTCAACCGTAGAAGGGTTTGAATCAAACAGGCCAAAACAATTGCTAACATTTGGCTTATGATGAACAAGGATCCCCATTGTAACATTAACTCCATGAAGATTTCTTTTCTAGTTTAGCATCTAACTGTCACCCACCTTTACAATACTTTACCTGTACATTTGTTACAGGCTATGGTCAGTATTTATGTACAGACCTTTACAATACTTTACATGTACCTTTGTTATCAGGTCATTACATAGATGTGTGTCATTGCTGTGTCACATACTATACATGTACATGTCTTACTTTACACGAGTTGAGCTACAGTGTTATTGACACTTTCATTGTACTATATTCTCGAATACTCATGATTGATTTATTCCATTACCCTGATTCAGTAACACTGGTGTATTATTTGCTACTAGTCGTTATCCCCATGGGAACCCCGGGAAGTGAAGCAGTGCCTGTTCACTGCGGTAAACAGGCTCTGTTTAACTGGTAAAATAGGACCCAGTCCCCAATGCTTGGGAGGTGCAAACCCTCTCTAAAATTGGCAACATGGGTTATTAATGCTCACCTCTGGTCTTGAGTTGATACTCATGTTGTGGTCATGATTAGCCATTGTGCAAAAATATGTGACCTTAAACACCAATAAATAAATACTAGTCGTTAGAGGATTTCAGTGACTGCCAAGAAGAAAATGCAGGCGAGTGAATGACCACTCTCCCCATTTTGATATTGCATGAGTGAAAAATGCAGGAGACTGATTTGAACCAAGAAGTCCATCTGCTGAAACATAGTAGTTTGTGCTTCTTGAGCATCTTCACTGAGTTCATATTGTCTAGGTGGAAAAAGTTCTCTCTTTGGGTGTTTTATTAATAATCTGCTGCTTCCATACTGTATGTCCAGTAGGCCTGAAGCTGGGATCTCAAAACTTTCTGACATGGTGGAGGAAGAATTAAAATTTTCAAACAGTTTTCTGGGTTCACCATTGGTACAAACTTTAACCTAGCTCCTTCTTTAACCCTTTACCCAACATAACGGCCAAAACCGGCCAGCGCTGTTTTCAAAAATCGCCAATTAATTTTCATTATTTTTTCATTTTTTGTCTTAAAAACATAGGTTATGACCCCTCATTGGAACGAGCTCGAAGAGGTCATTACCTACATTTTTGAGACAAAATATGAAAAAAATTAGTTATTCAAGAATTTTGTTTGCAAGTGTCATCTGTTTTTCAGATTAGGTAAAGGGTTAAACAGTAAAAAGCAAAACAGGCCCCAAACTGTCATTTTTTAATAGCTCACCTGACTGAAAGTCAGGATGAGCAAAAGTGATCACTCACCGTCCCAGAGTTCCCACGCCTCCTTGAATTCCTTGAAAGTCCTTGAATTTCAAAACCCCCTCCCAAGGAACTGGAAACTCCTTGAATTTTGAAGCACCTCCTCGAAACTCCTGGAATTTTGGAAAAATAGAGTCGGTTGCTCACTGGATTAATTCAGCTCCTAACATTTTTAGCTCAACTTGACAAAGTCAAGCTGAGCTATTGCCATCACTTGTCATCCGTCGGCGTATGTACGTCCACAGTTTCCTTTGGCACACCTCAAAGGTCGCATTTATGATCAGATCACTTTGAAACTTGGTATGCTTGTTTGGGGTGACACCTAGATGGGAGCTATCGATTTTCTTCAATTTTTGTCAAAAAATGTTGCCGTGGCCAACGTTCTTAGAACTGAGTTTAGTCAAACCACAATATTTCCCTTTGGCACACCCTACAGGGGACATTTGTGATTTGATTGCTTTGAACTCTGGTATGCTTGTTTAGGGTGACCTCTAGATGGGAGCTATCGATTTTCTTCAATTTTCGTCAAAAAATGTTGCCAGGGCCAACGTTCATAGAACTTAGTTTAGTCAGACCTCAATATTTCCATTTGGCACACCCTACAGGGCACATATATGATCAGATTGCTTTTAAACCTGGTATGCTTGTTTGGGGAGACCTCTAGATGGGAGCTATCGATTTTCTTCAATTTCCATCAAAAAATGTTGCCTCAGCCAACGTTCTTAGAACTTAGTTTAGTAAGAAGACTCAATATTTCCCTTTGGCACACCCTACCCTGCGTGTGCTGCAGTGTGGAGTTACGCTGTTGCGGAACTGCCAGCTGCTTGTCGTTGCTCGTTGGTTCTCTCCGGGTACTCCGGTATCCTCCACCCATAAAACTGTCACCGATACGATATAACCTTGGCTGTCACAATGTCGTTAAACCTTAATAATAAATAAATAATAATTTCTGTTAGGATTTGCCTTGTTTAGTTGTTACAATTTATGTGAGAGTACCTACTGGCACTTTCCCATAAATTGTAACATGGCAAAGATGCACAAAGAAATTTTAAGGACCAAAAATAATTTAGCTCTCTACCAGTTAAAGGGTTAAACCCTTCAACCCTGAAGCCCTGAATTGTATCGTCTTATGCACTGCTGTGAAAAAGGGAAATGGACATGTCTTTGTATTTGTAGGACGGTTCAGTAATATTATAACCTGTCAGTTCCATAAGGAAAATACCTATCTGGACAGGAGGATCTGTGTTAATTTAATCAAATAGTGCAGCCCTGTAGGATTAAATAATTAATGAAGCACCTTTCTGATTTGGTGTTCATTTTGTTGTCTTCTCAAGGATGACTGACTTTTCTTTACACAAAGATTTATGTATGCATAATAGGTTGAAAGGTTCAAGACCAACTGTATGGTGCAAATTTCACCTTCATATTTATAGAAGGATTATTGAGTAGGGCAAATCAGGATGTAATCTAGACAAGGTGTTAGGGTACATTTGCACTGAAACAGACATGTCTAAAAATACCATTGAGTGCACAGAGAAAGCTCTATCAATATGGATTCTTCTGTCTTTATTGATGCTCCATCAATTTGTAGCCAAGTCAAAAGTATTTATAGACCCCACTCCAAAGTAAAATCTTGGGTATGGGAGTATGAACAAACAGTTTCTTTACCCATTTTCCTAACAAAATAGCAAAGTTCATTCAGTAGTTTACAAATATCTTGCAGCTGAGAGAGTTTTACATTATTTTTTCTTTCCTTAACATGTAATGCAGACACCTTGTTAATTAAATAGCCAATTTAGCTAGTTAAAAATATTAATTTATCAGGAGTATTCAATTAACAGAAGTTTGACTATTTTTAGCTCAATTTGACAATGTCAAATATGAGCTATTAGGATGGGTTGCGATCTGTCATCCATCCATCCATATGCGCCTGTCCATCCGTCCATATGTACAACCATCTATATGTACATCCATATGTCCCTCTGTCTATCCATAGTTCCATTAGCACACCCTTCAGGCCACATCTCTCACTCGATCAGTTTCAAATTTCATACATGGCTTTTGGGTTATGTCTAAATGGGAGCTATCAGATTTTTTCTGAATTCCTTTGAAATGTATGGCCGCCAGTGGCCATCTTGGATTTGGCATATAAATTGTCAACAATTTCATTAGCACACTCTACAGGCCACATCTCTCAAATCTTTCTCAAATTTCATATGTAGATTTGGTGTAATGTCTAGATGGGAGCTATCAAATTTTTTTGAATTTCGTTGAAAAACATGGCCACCAGTGGCCATCTTGGATTTGGCATATAAATTGTCAACAATTCCATTAGTACACCCATTACGTGGACATCTCATTTAAAACTGACACTCGTATTGCTGATTGCTGTTATATAACAGTTGTGCTAAAAATAGACTAAACAGCCTGATTGACTTTACTGGAACTTTTTCTGGGTCACCACAGTGATTACTTAAACAAAAACAAATCAGAAAAAAACTTAATTACCATCTTTTCTCTCTCTCTCTCTCTCTCTCTCTCCCTCTCTCTCTCAATTTTTAGGTTGTAGAGCTATGCAGTTAAACTGATGATTGATTAAAGGGATTAATTAAAGTACCTGTAGATTGAATTAACCACTAACTGCACAAGGTGTGAAATAACATTTAGGTGTGGCGACAAAGCAACAGAATTTTTTATCCTTCAAACAAACATCTGTTTTAACACCTCTGCACATTATGGTTGAAGAAAAAACAAGATACTGTAATCAACATTTTCAATTATTTTTATTATTATTTTAGCCTAATCATAATTACAACCACATGTAGATCACAAATTCCACAGAAAACAATAATGTTTTTCTTTTTCAATAATGACCAACTTTGGATCAATCAGGTGATCCACACACCTCTCCCCGGCTAAAAGCGTTATTCTGAGAGCCCCAAAATAACGGGATTTTTCAACCCCCAAAAGGCCGAAAACCACCAGAAGTCTCCATTTAATAACTGATTTCCCAGTTTTCTTGAGGTGTGTGTGTGAGGGGGGGGGGGGGGAGAAAGGGGGGAGGGGGAAGGGAACATGTTGCCTTCCCAGGGAAATAATTTTCAAATTCAAGAAGAATAACATTTAAAACGCAATTTCCTTGACTCTGTCCGATTGTGTCCATAATTTATAAGTTGTTTAAGGCATCAATAATTATGCCACATTACCACCAAATATAATCCGAATAAATTATGAAATATTTCACATGTAAATTTGTTATTATGCACCTCCTCATACGGTTTATTCCCAACAAGACGAACATTGAAATTGGTCATCCCAACAAGACAAATCCCAACAAAGCGAATTTAATTAAAATGACTGCATGACCCATTTATTTTGAGGTTCTGGGCAAATATGTATACGAGTAGGGTATTTTGTAGCCGAGTTTTATTTTTTAAGAAAAAAACCTACTTGAGATAATACAAATCAGATAGAAAAACTCAATAAATTAACAATAGAGTAACAAAACATAAAGGAATTTACATCTTGTATCATAAAATATAATAATTTAACCTTTTTTTTTTATCTATTTGCACGTTATTTATATCCTTCATAAAATTGAGAGGAAAATTTTCCATTCGTCAACGATAAGTTGTGGTAAAGATTTGGTTTTGAACTGTGAATTATCCTTTCAATTTTATAAAGAGTAAATTACGTGGAGATGGAAATTATGACAAGGAATATACAAGAAGTCTATTCAAATATTTTACCAGAAATGTTTTAACTTTTGGGGCCAGTATTAGAATTTACATAAAAATCTCTTTTTCGGGGATGTTTTTTCAACTATGTCAGCAATATCTATTTTGTAAAATGCGCCTTTAATGTCACAAGTGAGTGTTTATTAAAATAGCTAACTGAAAGTTTGTACTGCATTTAGTTATAAAGTATTGACAAAATAAGTTATTTATTGGTGTTTACGGTCACATATTTCTGCTCAATGGCTAATCATGGCCACAACTGTTTACTGGTGGAGGAAGCCGGAGTATCCGGATAGAACCACCGAGCAAAGGCGAGCAACTGTCAGCTCCCCAAGATACTAACTCCACACAAGCATTGGTTGAAGACACCGATTCATATCCTTGATCTCCGTAACAATCCCCTAGAAAAAGCACAGTAGGTCTAATGCAAGCACTACAGTGGGAATAAATAAAGGCAATGTTCCCAGGCGATTGGGGCTTCTTAACTTTCAACATGTTTCCTTTTTACAATATTTATTTGTTGTGAAACAATCTCTTCCTTTAAACCCACTTCTACTGTATACCCATCTACATGTAGATCCATCCATAGTGTATTTCAAACTGAGAAAAATGTCAAATATGCGACAATTGAAAATGCCTTAAAACATGCCTAGTTGGCTTCACACCAAGTTCACCGACATTTTACAGAATGAGGCTCGTGGGCAAGGGTGGCACTACAGGAGATGGTCGACCCTCATAAAACAGGCTTTTATCCCACTTCCTTACCTCGCCAACCTGCTTCCTTGAGTGTCCCCATTCCAATTTTTATCCCACTTCCTTACCTCGCCACCCTGCTTCCTTGAGTGTCCCCATTCTAATCAAAAAATAAATCTATCCACCCCCCCCCCCCCCCCAACCCCTGTCCACACACACACCTTCACACATATGCGCATACATGAATTTTGATTGATTTCAATTGCAAATCCGGCAGAGGAGTATAGCCAGTGTACATCAACTGTCAGTCAATCAACACGCTATGAAAACAATAAAGAAGAAAAGAAGACCTTTTTCGGAATAGTTCGGGCCTCAGTTTCATTGGTCGGTATAAACTGGAAGAAATGTATTTATCCACTCTCTTACATGCTGGCATGATGGGCCATTTCTTTGAAAAAAAAATGCAAATGAACATAGTAACGTCATCATAATGGAATAATGTTGTGTTTTCGAACATATTTTTATGTTTATTGGTCGAGTTTTCGACAAGGAGTTTATTTGCGTAACTATATTATATCGCTACACCACTCGCTGCTATCCATTGATGCATGTCGCCGGCATTCTGTTTGAAGTATGGTTTTCCCACTCATCTGTAATTAGCCTCGATAAGCGGGTGGTGGACCCGTATATTACAGAGTGATCACCGGGTGTGACGAAGACGGGCTTTAAATGGAGCGTACACGTAATGCTTCATGTTGCACCTCTCACTCAATCTTTTTCAAATTTTATATGTAGCTTTTGTGTGATGTCCAGATGAGACCTATCAATTTTTTCTGAATTTCAGTTAAAAACGTGGCCACCAGCAGCCATCTTGGGTTTGGCATATAAATGGTCAACAATCCATTGGCACACCTCCTACAGACTGCATCTCTCACCAAACCTTTTTTAAATTTTATATGCAGCCTTGGTATGATATCTGGATGGGAGATATAGAATTTTTCTAAATTTTGTTAAAAAATATGGTCGCCTGCAGCCATCTTGGATTTGGTACATAAATGGTCAACAATTCCATTAGAACACTTTACAGGCTGCACCTCACACCCGATCTTTGGAGTGATGTCTAGATGGGAGCTATCAAATTGTTCTCAATTTCGTTAAAAATCATGGTCACCAGTGGCCATTTTGGATTTGGCATATAAATTTTCAACAATGCCATTAGCACACTTTACAGGCTCCATCCTCACCTGATGTGATGTCTTTTCTGTAAAAGCTTGAGCAAATTACTTGAGATTACTGGAGCTTGCTATTTACTTCAGTCCCTTCTTGGTCAAGTTGAGTTGTGATGGCGGCCCAAGCCTGAAACCCAAAAACGTTTAGCACAGTCTGCAGGTCATTTTTAATATGGACCAATTTCTTTGTAACTTGATACGATGACTCTGTATGATGTCTACATGAGAATTTCCCCATTTGGGCGTGATCTATCAACCGTCCTGACTGCCCGAGCCCAAAACCCCAAAACCTTTAGCACAGTCTACAGATCATATTTATGGAGGGATTTCATTGTAACTTGATAGGTTGACTTCATATAATGTCTACATGAGAAAGTCCCTTTTGGACGTGATTGGGCAACTGTGACGGCTACAGGTGCCCGAAGCCCGAAAACCTTCAGCACAGTCTACAGGTAATATTTATGAAGGGATTTCATTGTAACTTCGTAGGATCAGTCCGCATGATGCCCAGATGAGAATGTCCCCCTTTGGTTGCGATCATTCAACCATGATGGCTGCCCATGCCCGAAGCCCAAAAACCTTTAGCACAGTCTACACGTCATATTTATGGAGGGATTTCATTGTAACTTCATATAATGTCTAGATGAGAACGTCCCCTTTTGCGCAACTGTGAGGGCAACAGGGGCCCAGAGCCCGAAAACCTTTAGCACAGTCTACAGGTCATGTTTATGGAGGGATTTCATTGTAACTTGATAGGTTGACTTCATATAATGTCTAGATGAGAACATCCCCTTTTGGGCAGTTGTGACGGCAACAGAGGCCCGAAGCCCGAAAACCTTTAGAATATTCCACAGGCCATAATTATGAAGGGATTTCATTGTAGCTTGGTAGGATGACTCCAAGTTTGTGGTTAAAACCCCAGACAAACACCACCACTCCCTACCTCCACCCCCCACTCCCCCACCCCCACCCCAATTAGGCTTTTTTTTTTTTATTTCCTCCAATATGCATTTTGAACTATTTACAGTCATTACATGCCAAACCTTTTTTTTTCCTTTTGACAAAAATGTTTTTTTTACAGTTTTGGTTAAAGTTAGTGGTTGGAAATCCAGATAGAAATTATCCCCCTCCCCCCCCACCCCAATTAGGCATTTTTTTTTCTTTCCTCGAATATGCATTTTGAACTATTTACAGTCATGACATGCGGAACCTTTTTTTAAACTCAAGTAACCCCGGGGGGCCAATTTTCTTTCGTCCAAAATGCTTTTTTACAGTTTTGGTTAAAGTTTGTGGTTAAAAACCCAGACAAACACCACCATCCGCCCCCACCCCCATGGTGCCAGTTAGGTTGTTTGTTTTTTTTCTGCTCAAAATGCATTCTGAAGGATTTAGACTGACCACATGTGGAAAAAAAAATGGACTCCCCTAACACACCCCCACTCCCCCCCCCCCACCCCTCACCCCTCACCCATAGCTATTCATGCAATATTTTTTCTTTGGTACAAAATGCATTTTTAGCCTGACTGTTTATAGTCAGGGCTATAGTCATGACTTTCGTCTGTCCATCCGTCGATCCATCCATCTGTCTGTAAACAATTGGTTTCCAACTGATAACTCCAGTTTGGATTATTTGATTTCAACCAAAGGTGATTTGTGTATTTTCCAGCTAGTAATACAGGCCAGGTTTCAGTATTGGTTCCACAACTGAACTAAATATCCATCGATACATATGCGTAGGCAAAGCTTAACGATAACTCAAATAACATTACCAAGTGAGGGGAGGAATGCATCTGTTTGACGGACTCCCTGCCCACCTAGCGGAAACCCTGCAGATTCAAGGTTGTTTAACTTAAGTGCCTAGGTTCATTCTTGGGCCTTATAGCGTTACTAGCTATAAATGACCTTAAATCCCTATTTTAAACAGCTGAGCAATTATGTCCTCTTGAGGCCTCATGCCTTAAATTGTATTCTCTTCCAGTGAATATAAATGACTAAAGTGGATCATTAGCATTTCAAAGATGTGTCAATATTTACCTAAATAGTAATAATACTAATAAATACTTTTAACCCTTAGGGGTTTAATTCCAAGTTTGATCACTTTTATTGCAATAGAACAGATGCCCCAACATTTATGTAGTCTGTGCATAAACTCACAGATCATATTCCAAGTACCTTAGTTGTTGTTTCTTGGCAATTCTTGGCTGTCTATAAATACACAGGCAGCCAAAATTTGCCTAGAAACAACTACAGAAGCACAGGTTCAGGCCTTACATTTTTAAATAATCTCAGAGCCTATTTTCATTAAGATTGGGGCCTATTTTCATTAAGCTGAGTGCAGTCACAATTTGCCATTATTCAGAAATATGTGACCTAAAAACTCCCACTAATAAATAAATAACATGAAGCTTAGTGATAAAATGGCCTGCAGGATGTAGATTGTAAAAGTGATTCAAAACTGTACAAAAATTTCCAGTCCTTTCAGGGTTAAAGCCTGAATTCCATGCTCTTTTGGCTATTAGGCACCAGTTGTGGTTTCAAACTGCAAATAACCAGGGAAATGTTTTGCAATGTAAATGAGCGTTCATTCCCTTTTAAAATATTTTTGAGGATTTTGGAATATTCTGTAGGGAATTCCAGAGAGTTAGGGGTAGTGTTCAACCGATGATCGAAATCGGTCACCCCAATTGGCCGATTGTGGGCAATTGGGTGACAACAATAACGGCTTCTGGAACATCAGTTCAACCGATTGTTGCCAAGCATTTTTTGTCCCCTGACCCTTCGGGGGACTATTGTAATCAGCAGTGTCCGTCCGTCTGTCATTGCGTGCATCCGTGCATCCGTCCGTCCGTCCATCACTCCCTTGTCCGGATGATAACTTTAGTTTGGATGATTTTACTGAAACTAAATTTGGTATGTGTCTTACTTGGGTGGAAATGCAGGTCAAGTTCGAAAATGGGCACGCTCCACTGATTTCTACTGGATTTATTCCCCTTTTTCGACTTAAAAAATACAGTTTTTGTGTTGTCCGGATGATAACTTTCGTTAGGATCATTTGATTGAAACGAAATTTAGTATGCCGCTTATTTGGGTGGAAATGCAGGTCAAGTTCGAAAATGGGCATGCTCCACTGATTTTTACTGGATTTATTCCCCTTTTTCGACTTAGAAAATACGGTTTTTGTGTTGTCCGGATGATAACTTTACTTTGGATCATTTGATTGAAACGAAACTAAGTATGTGGTTTAATTGGTTGGAAATACAGGTCAAGTTAAAAAATGGCCATGCTCTGCGAACAAATTGCATCCTAACAGCTCCCTTGAATTTGCCATCTTGGTCGGGGGACCGGGGACGTTGCCCTTGTTTGTTATGATTCATTAACCACATTTTATTATTAAGTTAAACAGCATGTAAAGCTTATAAGCATACTTGTGGCAATCACCAGTTCGTACTGGAAAAAGTGAAGGTTGCACTCCATTACTCAGGTCACAGTAAAATTACCAGTCGTGCACACTTGGGCGGTACATGTGGCTCTGAGAGCCACGTATACCGCCCAAGTGTGCATGTCTGGTCATTTTACTGCGACCTGAGTCAACGATGTTTAACACTGTGAAATATGTTCAGTTTAATGTAGTTCTTTCAAGCCTTGACCTGTCTAGTAGTGCTCAGTATTACAATTGGAATCTGCATCAGAATCAGCCGAGTGTGAGCTCAAATAACCGGTAATTGGTCGGCGGTCATTTTTGGTAATCGGTTGAACACTAGTTAGGGGTGCAACTGAAAAGGATTTATTGCTGTGACCAGTTTAGAAGTAGCTTGACCCAGGTCATTTGAATCAAATGAATTAAAGTAAATTGCCAATTCTTTCAAAATGTTAAAAATCATTTCAATAATTTATTAGCATAAAATATAATATAAAATATAATTCTGGAAAAAAGAATCATTAGGCCACACAAAGTAGATGTTCTGTTTCTCAGGCCATTATTTGTGAAATTGCATGCGGGCGAGCGGTTTTTTATTTTATTTTTTATTTCAGTAATTACTACTTAACCATCAAAAGTTCATGTTCTTGGTTCAAGTTTTAGGCCTCATAATCTACAGAATAGCATGGGTGGTGGTGTATTTCATCCCTTGAGTGCAAGAAGGCTTTGAAATGCTAAAGCATTGCAAAGCCTTCTTGCACTCAAGGGACAAATTCATAAATTTTTTCAACTTGGGTAAAATATCAGACATAAATCATTTAATTTTAATATTTTTAACTCAACTTTGACGAAGTCAAATTTGAGTTATTGTCATGGCCCGTCGTCCGTCTGTCCGTCCGTCCGTCTGGCCATCTGTCCGTACGTCAACAATTGGCTATGGCTCGGGCTAGAGGTCGTATTTATGAACTGATCTTTACGAAATTTCTTGTGTACCTTTGTTATGACCCTGGGACGGGAACGAGTGTTTTTAGGTGTGGTCCGAAATTCAAGATGGCTGCCAGCGGCCATTTTGTACCGATGATGCAAAAATCAGTTTTTTGTACAGAACTTCTGTATGAAAGTTCTGATTTGAATAAAGTTTTGTATAAATGTTTAGTACCATGGGATACATCACATATAATACGGGTTTTTTTCTCGTGCGTAAATTATGCAAATTAGACTGACTTTGATTTATTTAGTGTTACTTTCAGAGCTGTAAGTGCCAAGCTGCTATGGCTCGGGCTAGAGGCCGTATTTATGAACCAATCTTTACGAAACTTCTTGGGTACCTTTGTTATGACCGTGGGATGAGAACGAGTGTTTTTGGGTGCAGTTCGAAATTCAAGATGGCTGCCAGCAGCCATTTTGTACCGACGATGCAGAAATTTTTTTTTTGTACAGAACTTCCATATGAAAGCTCTGATTTGAATAATTTTTCGTATGAATGTTTAGTACCATGGGATACATCACATATAATACGGGTTTTTTTCTCGTGCGTAGATTGTGCAAATTAGACTAATTTTGATGTTTTTTGGTGTTACTTTCAGCACTGTAAGTGCAAATGCCAATACGGCTCGGGCTAGAGGCCGTATTTATGAACCGATCTTTACAAAACTCCTTGGGTACCTTTGTTATCACCGTGGGACGAGAACGAGTGTTTTTGGGTGTGGTCCAAAATTCAAGATGGCCGATGGCAGCCATTTTGTACAAAATTTGGTGCAATCAGATTTTTGCACAGAACTTCCATATGAAAGAGCTGATTTGAATAATTTTTTGTGTGAATGTTTAGTACCATGGGATACATCACATATAATACAGGTTTTTTTCTCGTGCAGAAATTATGCAAATTAGATGAACTTTGATTTATTCAGTGCTACTTATACACTGTAAGTGCACATGTCAATACGGCTCGGGCTAGAGGCTGTATTTATGAACCGATCTTCACAAAACATCTTGGGTACCTTTGATATCACCTTGGGACAAGAACGAGTGTTTCTGGGTGCTGTCCAAAATTCAAGATGGCTGCCAGTGGCCATTTTGTACCGAAATTAGGTCTAATCAGTTTTTTGTACACAACTTCTATACGGCTCAGGCTAGAGGCTGTATTTATGAACCGATCTTTACGAAACTTATTGGGTACCTTTGTTATCACCGTGGGATGAGAACGAGTGTTTTTGGGTGTGGTCCGAAATTCAAGATGGCCACCAGCAGCCATTTTGTACCAAAATTAGTGCAATCAGTTTTTTGTACAGAACTTCTGTATGAAAGTTCTGATTTGAATAAATTTTTGTATGAATGTTTAGTAACATGGAATACATCACATATAGTACAGGTTTTTTTCTCGTGCAGAAATTATGCAAATTAGATGAACTTTGATTTATTCAGTGCTACTTATACACTGTAAGTGCACATGTCAATACGGCTCGGGCTAGAGGCTGTATTTATGAACCGATCTTCACAAAACTTCTTGGGTACCTTTGTTATCACCTTGGGACGAGAATGGGTGTTTCTGGGTGCGGTCCAAAATTCAAGATGGCAGCCAGTGGCCATTTTGTACCGAAATTAGGTCCAATCAGTTTTTTGTCACAACTTCTACACAGCTCATATTTGTGAACTGATCTTCACGAAACTTCTTGGGTACCTTTGTTTTCATCTTGGGACAGGAATGAGTGTGTTTTGGGGTGCCTTTGTTATCACTGTGCTATGAGAACAAATATTTTGGGGTTCAGTCAGACCCATTCTGGGACGCAAAGATTTCTTTTCTAGTTTAGCATCTGACTGTCACCCACCTCTACAATACTTTACCTATACATTTGTTACAGGCAACGGTCAGTATTTATGTACAGACCGTTACAATACTTTATATGTACCTTTGTTATCAGGTCATTACCTAGATGTTTGTCATTGCTGTATCACATACTATACATGTACATGTCTTTGTCTTTGTCTTGACAAGTTGAGCTACAGTGTCATTGACACTTTCATTTAAGTTTAAATTGGTTATAAAAAGAGAGCATGCGGCAGCCAAAAGGACCATGCGAGAGGGCCTGAGAAACAGATTTTTTATTTTTTTAGGCCTTAAACGTTTATAGTATAGCCCCTGGGTCAAACTCATAAGTACAATAGGTTTGTCAGTTATTGCAGTGTATTAAGAACATTTCCCAGAGCATCACACTAAGTCTTTATCTTCTGAATTGTAGAAATAAAAAATAAGTTGCTCCAGGTTATTGCTTCAGTACTTCATAAACTTTGTATTTTATTTTATTTTACTCCATGACATTGAAGTTTTATAGATACGAAACACATATATCAGCTTGAAGGTAAAAAAAGTTATTTTTTGATATGAACCAAGATTGATGAAATATTTCAAGCAAGGAAAAGTACCTGAAAAATACACACTGACTTTTCATCCAGGATACAGTGAAGGAGAAATAAAATTTTTAACCATTTTATCAATAAATTTCATGATCAGCTTGATTCTTCTCGAACTTTCTCAACCTAACTCCCTGTGGGAACCCAAGGAATAAACAAAGTTTTTTTCTAGTAAAATAGGACCAATTGGGTGGAAGTGCTCAAAAGTGGGCTGCATCGGTATAAAGGATTGGTTAAATCTTACTTCATTCCTACTCTTGAGTGCCTAATAATCATACTTGTATGAATATTCTTTTTTGAACAAAATTCTCGCCTGTATGATCCTTATTTGACCCTGTATGATTATTAATTTTCAGCAGTCACATGTGCAGAGTGGCTGCTTATCTCAAGAAGTTCACCAAAACAAACTGCATGTACAAGCAAACACAGGATGCAATGGAAATGTTAATGGGTAGAGAGCTGGAAGCAAATATTTTGGCTTTATTCTGAAGTACTGCTACCATAACTTTAAGACCTAGTACCCAGTGGATGTGCTTCATACCATCACTGAAACAGAATTAATTTGTCTATAAGGTTTTGCCTTGGTGTACAAGTCTATAAGGTTTTGCCTTGGTGCAATGTATGGGAGAGTGCTGGCACTCCCATAAATTGCAACAAGTCAAATCCATGTGAAAATTATGATAACCGAAAGTAATTTAGCCCTTCACCACTTCAAGAGCATCAGACGTCTGAAAACGGTTCAGAGCATAGAGGTTGGCTCACATCTTGGAATCTTCCACCCTATACTATTATTCGACCCTGTACTATTATTAATTTTCAGGAAAATTTCCACTCTGTACTATTATTTTGCCCTGTACTATTATTAGGCACTCAAGAGTATGATGTGGTCAGGGGGTATGGTGGCTTTTTAGGTAGAGGTGCGGGCTGCAAGCTGAGAGGTCCTCGGTTCGAATCCCACCTGCAGCAACCGGCTTGTGTCCTTGGGTGAGACACTTCACCCCCATTGCCCACATGGGGACACTGTGGATTTGAGTACTAAGGCGTACTGTACAACGATGATGCACCTGTCTTCAGCCAATGCTAATCCTTCTTGTGTGAGGTTAGTTTGTTGGGGAGCTGATAGTTGCTTGGTGGTTCTCTCCAGGCACTCTGCTATGGCTTCCCCTACCCGTAAAACTGTCGTCATGATTAGTCATTGTTCAGAAATATGTGATCTTTAACACCAATATATAAATAAATATAAAGTTGTGGTCATGAGATAGTCAAGATGCTGGAAGTGACGTAACTCCTTGCATGCTGCTGGTGGATATTCCCACCCAGGACAGGATTTCTATTGCCACTAAAATAATTATAATAATTTGGGTACATTTAACCCTTTACCCAATGAATCGCCCGCACCCGCCCGCGTAATATGCAAATTCAAGAGTTGAAAAAAAATTTTTTTTCAAAAAATTTCAACAAAACCGTATCATGTGACCCCTTTTTGGAATGAGCTCATCGAGCTCGTTCCAACGAGGGGTCACATGATATGGTTTTGTTGAAATGTTTTGAAAAATTTGAAAAAATGATATTTAAAATAACAAATTTTGATATCGTCTGCGTTGGGTAAAGGGTTAATCAAATTTCCCCCTGTAAATATAATGGACTTTTTCACATTGTGTCCTTGGGTAAGACACGTCACCCCCATTACCCACATTGGGGCACAGTGGCATTGTGTACTAAGGCGTACTGCACGTCGATGGTGCACTTGTCTTCAACCAATGCTAACCCTGCTGTTGTGTAGTTAGTATGCTGGGGAGTCTGACAGTTGCTCTCCGTTGCTCATGGTTCTCTCCAGGTGCTCCAGCTTCCTCCACCCATAAAACTGTCCAAGACGAGGTGGCCCTTGCTGTTGAAAGTGTCATTAAACCCCAATAAATAAATAAATACACATATGTAGACAAATTTTTCATCTACTCTAGTCATGACTGCTGTGAAGCAGCCATGACTAGATTTGATGAAAAATATCTTGAAAATACTCAGCGGGTTAAGAGTTAAACACCAATAAATAAATATATGCCCAACCTCAGGATTGTCATGATATTACATGTGGTTGCCTGGGCAGTTTTCTGGAATTTGCCATTCCATCCTAGACCTGCTGTTTGGAGGCACGCATTCACCCTTGTCTGTTATACTAGCCCACCTTATTAGTCCCCTATGGGAACCGTAAGGGGACTATAGAATTGCACTCTGTCCGTCTGTCCATCCGTCCATCCATCTGTCTGTCTGTTTTTAGCTCACCTGACTGAAAGTCAGGGTGAGCTTTTCTTATCACTCTTTGTCCGTCGTCCATCCGTCGTCCATCATCCTGCGTGAAGGTGGTGGTTAAGCCTCTTTTTCCTGAACCGCTGGCCACATTTTAATTAAATTTCATGTAAGTGGTGGTTATATAGGGGCATTTTGATTTTTATCCAAATTAGGTTTTGGCTCATATTGAGCAGAGGTGTGGGGAAAAAATGGCCAAATTTTTTGAAAATCTTCTAATGAACCACCAGTAGCAGAGACTTGATATGTGGTACACAGAGTCCTTTTGAGGTTTAGAATCAAGTTTGTTCAATTTATTAAAAAATCTTCTTCTCCAGATCCAGCAGGCAGAATCTTTTGATATTTGGTATGCAACATTGTGGGGTGGATCTGATTCAAGTTTGTTCAACTCGGCTTCCTAGATTCATATTTGGGATGACTATAGAAGCTCGAATTCGAACTTAGTGCATTTCAGGCAAATTTCTTAAAAAATCTTCTTCTCCAGATCCAGCAGGCAGAATCTTTTCATATTTGGTAAGCAACATTGTGGGGTGGATCTGATTCAAGTTTGTTCAAATCGGCCCCCTGGGTTTATATTTGGGCTCAGTATAGGAGCCCAAATTTGAACTTAATGCATTTCAGGCAAATTTCTTAACAATCTTCTTCTCCAGATCCAGCAGGCAGAATCTTTTGATATTTGGTATGCAACATTGTGGGGTGGATCTGATTCAAGTTTGTTCAAATCGGCTCCCTAGATTCATATTTGGGCTCACTTTCGAAGCTCGAATTCGAACTTAGTGCATTTCAGGCAAATTTCTTCAAAAATCTTCTTCTCCAGATCCAGCAGGCAGAATCTTTTCATATTTGGTATGCAACATTGCGGGGTGGATCTGATTCAAGTTTGTTCAAATCAGCCCCCTGGATTCATATTTGGGCTTACTATAGAAGCCGAATTCGAACATAGTGCATTTCAGGCAAATTTATTAAAAAATCATCTTCTCCAGATCCAGCAGGCAGAATCTTTTGATATTTGGTATGCAACATTGTGGGGTGGATCTGATTCAAGTTTGTTGAAATCGGCTCCCTGGGTTTATATTTGGGCTCAGTATAGGAGCCCAAATTTGAACTTAGTGCATTTCAGGCAAATTTCTTAATCTTCTTCTCCAGATCCAGCAGGCAGAATCTTTTGATATTTGGTATGCAACATTGTGGGGTGGATCTGATGCAAATTTGTTCAAATTGGCTTCCTAGATTTATATTTGGGCTCACTATAGAAGCTTGAATTCGAACTTAGTGCATTTCAGGCAAATTTCTTAAAAATCTTCTTCTCCAGATCCAGCAGGCAGAATCTTTTGATATTTGGTATGCAACATTGTTGGGTGGATCTGATGCAAATTTGTTCAAATCGGCTCCCTAGATTCATATTTGGGCTCACTATAGAAGCTCGAATTCGAACTTAGTGCATTTCAGGCAAATTTCTTAAAAAATATTCTCCAGATCCAGCAGGCAGAATCTATTGATATTTGGTATGCAACATTGTGGGGTGGATCTGATTCAAGTTTGTTCAAATCGGCTTCCTAGATTCATATTTGGGCTCACTATAGAAGCTCGAATTCGAACTTAGTGCATTTCAGGCAAATTTCTTAAAAAATCTTCTTCTCCAGATCCAGCAGGCAGAATCTTTTCATATTTGGTAAGCAACATTGTGGGGTGGATCTGATTCAAGTTTGTTCAAATTGGCCCCCTGGGTTTATATTTGGGATCAGTATAGGTGTCCAAATTTGAACTTAGTGCATTTCAGGCAAATTTCTTAAAAAATATTCTTCTCCAAATCCAGCAGGCAGAATCTTTTGATATTTGGTATGCAACATTGTGGGGTGGATCTGATTCAAATTTGTTCAAATCGGCTCCCTAGATTCATATTTGGGTTCACTATAGAAGCTCGAATTTGAACTTAGTGCATTTCAGGCAAATTTCTTAAAAAACCTTCTTCTCCAGATCCAGCAGGCAGAATCTTTTCATATTGGGTATGCAACATTGTGGGGTGGATCTGATTCAAGTTTGTTCAAATTGGCCCCCTGGATTCACATTTGGGCTCAGTGTAGAAGCCCGAATTCGAACTTAGTGCATTTCAGGCAAATTTCTTAAAAAATCTTCTTCTCCAGATCCAGCAGGCAGAATCTTTTGATATTTGGTATGCAACATTGTGGGGTGGATCTGATTCAAGTTTGTTCAAATCGGCCCCCTGGGTTTATATTTGGGCTCAGTATAGGAGCACAAATTTGAACTTAGTGCATTTCAGGCAAATTTCTTTGAAAATCTTCTTCTCAAGATCCAGCAGTCAGAATCTTCTGATATTGGGTATGCACCATGCTTAGGGGGGTGAGATTCAAGTTTGTTCAAGCCAAGTCCCTGGGTTCATATTTGGGCTCACTGTGGTAGCCCGAATTATAACTTAGTTCAAAATGAGGAATTTTCTTTAAAAATCTTCTTCAGATCCAGCAGTCGGAATGTTTGGATATTTGGTATGCAGCATCCTTAGGGGGGTGAGATTTAAGTTTGTTCAAGCCATGTCCCTTGGTCCATATTTGGACTCACTGTGGGAGCCCAAATGATAACTTAGTTCAAAATGAGGAATTTTCTTTAAAAATCTTCTTCAGATCCATCAGTCGGAATGTTTTGATATTTGGTATGCTGCATCCTTAGGGGGTGAGATTCAAGTTTGTTCAAGCCATGTCCCTAGGTCCATATTTGGACTCACTGTGGGAGCTCGAATTGTAACTTAGTTCAAAATGAGGAATTTTCTTTAAAAATCTTCTTCTTCAGATCCAGCAGGCGGAATGTTTTGATATTTGGTGTGCAGCATCCTTAGGGAGGTGAGATTCAAGTTTGTTAAACCAAGTCCCTGGGTTCATATATGGGATCCCTGTGGGAGCTTGAATTATAACTTAGTTCAATATGAGGAATATTCTTTAAAAAACTTTTTTTTTTAGATCCACTGGTCAGAATCTTTAGATATTTGGTATAAGCTTTTCTTAGGAGGAGCAGATGCAACTTGTTGAAATCAATTCTCTGGGTTGATATTTAGGCTACCATGTCAGGTGAGCGCCCTCAGGCCCCTTGGGGCCTCTTGTTTATGTTACCACCTCTCCCTCCAACATGCTTTAAGCTACACCTTTCATATTTGGTACATGGATAAATGGTTCTGAGGGGATGATGCACGCTCAAAATTTTTTTTTCAAAATCCAAGATGGCGGAATGAAGGCCATTTTTGTTGTGTTTTTTAGGCTTTTTTTTCTCTATTTTCATCCACCCCTTCCACCAACATGGTTCAAGCTACACTTTTCATATATGGTACATGGATAAAGGGGTTTGAGGGGATTATGCACTCTCAATATTTTTTTTTCAAAATCTAACATCTGTCTGTCTGTCCGTCTGTCTGTCTGTTTTTATGTTACCACCTCTCCCTCCAACATGCTTCAAGCTACACCTTTCATATTTGGTACATGGATAAATGGTTCTGAGGGGATGATGCACAGTCAATATTTATTTTTCTAAATCCAAGATGGCAGAATGGTGGCCATTTTTGTTGTGTTTTTTAAGCTTTTTTTCTCTATTTTATGTTACCACCCCTCCCTCCAACATGGTTCAAGCTACGCCTTTCGTATATGGTACATGGATGAAGGGTTGTGAGGGGATTATGCACACTCAATATTTTTTTTTTAAAATCCAATATGCTTATATACTCTAGTGTCTTCTGTGACAAAAACACCTCATGTCACAAAAGCACCGCAGGGGACTAATACAAACTCAGTGGTCAAACACTTGTTTGGAAATGAGGTGAGTGGCAAATGCATACTAAAAATTCTTTACAAACTAAGAGATGCACAATAAATGAAATGGAAGCAAGTCTGTTTTAACTCTTTGCATGCTGTTGGCTGATACTCCTGCCCAAGAAGGAAATCTCTCGCCACTGAAATAAGTATTAGGCCTAAAAAAGTTAAAAATCTATTTCTCAGGCCCTCCCACACAGTCCTTTTGGCTGCCGTGTGCTCTCTTTTTATAATTAAACCAGTACAAACTTAAAAAAATAAAAATCGAATGGGTTATGTCTGATATTTTACCCAAGTTAATAAAATTGATAAATTTATCCCTTGAGTGCAACAAGGATTTGCAACGCTCTAGCATTGCAAAGCCTTCTTGTACTCAAGGGACGAAATACACAACCACCCATGCTATTCTGTAAATTATGAGTCCTAAAACATAAAACAAACCAAGAACATGAACTTTTGATGGAAAAGAAATAATGAAAAAAATAAAAATAAAATAAATAACCCCCTGCCCACATGCTATTTTACAAAAAAATGACCTGAGAAACAAGATCTACTTTGAGGGGGCCATATTGTCATATTTTAAACTGAATTCTCTCAAGTGAATTTAAAAAATATTTTGAGTTGAATTCTCCACAGCAGCTATGACTAGATCAGATGAAAAATATTGTAAAACCAGGGCTCGACAATTCTGAATTTTGATGGACCCATTTAAAGGTTGCCCCATCACATGTTCATTAACCTTTTGATCTTTTGCCCCAATTTTGGAGGGTTAACCCTTTACCTCACATAGCTTTCCCCCAAATATCCTAAACTTCATGATTAAAACCTTTGTCTCAAATTTTCAATAGAAGCATACAAATATGGATATCATTGGAACCAGCTGATTCAACTGGTTCCAATGATATCCATATTGGTATGGATTTATTGAGAAATTGCCATGATGTGTGAGGTTGTATAAGGCTCTAAGCCACACTTAGGCTAATTTTTTGTGCATTTTTGCCATTTTGTTCGGTGAAGGATTAACCTCTTGGTTAACCATTATAATTGGCAGATTTGGGGATGTGAATTTTGTTGAGAAATAAGTCATTATGATTTATAATAAATTATCTTTTATCATTGTTACATGTCTTCTTATGTCATTATCTTTCAATCAAATCTCCAATTATGAAACTATTTTATGGTTAACCTATAAACAGGTTTCCCAAAAATCTTTTTGCGTAACCTATAGGCAACCTGTCCTATAGGTCATGATTAGCCCCAATTGTCAAGCCCTTTAAAACTACTCAGGGTGTTAAGAGTTAATCCTTAAATCTTAACTTTTTTGATGATGGTTTTTCCTACCAGTACAAAAATGTCTTTTTACCAAATAGATGTACAATCTTGACTCCTGTTAAGTGAATATCTATGTACCCAGGCTTTCCAGCAGGAAAAAAATGTTGAGGCCGGTAATGGGGAATCCAAGGATCCGATATGGTCACCCCATCAGATCCTTGGGCTCACCATTACCGGTCTCAAGATTTTATCTGTCTGAAATGCACACCTGAGATGCCCAAGTGGAGTAACTATGCCTTGTGCATGTTAAAATGGCTGTCCTCAGAGTGTACACAAAACTTACCAATGTGGAACAATGGAACCCAACCCAAATTGTGCACAAATGCCACCTTGCCCATCACCAGATCCTGTCGTTCTATAGTCAAGGTTATTGCAACTTGGTAAAACAAAGTCTGGTTGATTTTTTGCTGTTCCTTGTTCCCTATAATTCTCTACCTTTGATGCGAGCCTTACAAGTGTCTTTGATAAGTGCTTTACAAGTGCTTTTTGGGGAGGGGAAAATCAGTGAGGAGAATAGGGCTGTTGATGAGATCCCATGGGATCCCATGTCTGCATAGCGGAAACCCTGACGCACTCCAAGAATGGGAGGTAGTCCTCTTATCAATGAGTCCTGTATGCCAGACTGAAGTATGCCCGTCACCTGTGGAGGAGGTTTCTGGTGCGATCCACTTGTTTCAAGTTTCGTTCATGCATATGTTCCAGAGTTATGGTCCTTGTTACACATAGAAAACATTAGGTATGGACATTTTGCATTATAACTCCAGCATTTGTGGTCAAATTTTTATGTCCTTTGGTTTGGTGACACACTAGACTGCTGAAAAGGATATCCAAATATTATAGGTTTCATCCATACATACCTATAAGGGTTTTGTCCCTGGTTATACTTACAAAACTGTCACTATGAACTTTTTGCATTGGTTGTCAGGTTTTGATGTCCTTTAGTATGGTGAGAGACAAATAGGGGAAAAGGATAATCCATGTATTGTGTGTTTTGTCCAGGCATACCTACTACAGGTTTGCTTCTTGTTAGAGTTACTGTCTCCATTAACTTTGTGCACTGTTGTGTTTTTTCAATGTTGATTATTTTTATTTAATCGGCAAAAGAAAATTGCATAATTTTTATATCACCCATGTTGAATTGGTATGCAGGGGGAGTTTAACCAAGTTGTCTGTTTAAAATGGCAGTCATTCATACCATCTTGAGAAATGCCACCACTCCAGTGAGCAGCAGAGGTTATCTGGTATCATTAACTCTATCTTCTGTGGACAGATTTTATTCCCCAGTACAAAAATACTCTTACCTTTAGTAAAGGCATAAGCCAGGCTATAGTTAACAAAATATCCCCTTACAAATGAAGTAATCCTCCTATGAATGATTTCTATATGCAAGACACTATTACATTTTTCATCAAATCAAGTCATGGCTGCTGTAAAGCAGCCATGACTTGATTTGATGAAAAATTCAAGGCAATACTCAGCATGTTTACAGTTAAGGATACAACTGGATATCCACCTCCTCATTACAAGGCATGTATCAATCTGATTCCATTGAATGGGCATAATCTATGATTTTGTTAAAATTAAATGTATGAATCAAGCAGAAAAACAGTTTGTAGGGTTGTCTTCAGTTTGTATTTGCAAAGTGTTAAATTGATGGAAATTTTGTCAGATCATTTTTTTTCGTTCCAGTATTTTGTCACATTGCCTTACATAATATTAACTCGGTTAGGTCAGTACACGATTATATAATATCTGTATAACAAGGTTAATGTGTTTGTGTGTCAATGGGTATGTCTGCTGACAATCATGAACTTCATAACTACTTAACTGCTGGAGTCCTAAATTATTTTTCAAAGGTTATTTGAAGCATGGGCATTTTCTTCAAAGATAACATTCAAGCAAGTGTGGCCTTAGTTTAGCATGGTTTCATTCATAAATAATTGTTTGTTACAATTTAAGGGGGAGTACCAATGGGCACTCTTCAATAAATTGTAACCAAACAATTTTATATAGAAAAATTTTCTCCTGATGAGCAAACAGGCTATTTCCTACTGTATAAAGCCACTAAAGTGGCTTCCAGCACTTTTCAATAGAGCCATGGCAGTGGCTTCTAGCACTCAAGCAGTCAACAATTTATCAAAAGCAAGTTAAAGGCTGCAGTTACAGATTTTCCATTCCTGTCAAAGATTTATTTTTTCCTTTAAATTCAGTATTGAGCTCAGTATTTTTTGCACCCATCTGTCTAAAAATATTTTCAATAGTAGCTTATTAGATCTTTCTCAAATCACACACCAACCCCCCCCCCCCCTCCCAGTATCCCCACCTCTCAACCCCCCAGGGAGTGGAGCAGTGATTGTTTATTTTCGCTAATAGATTCTGCTTTACTGGTAAAATAGGAGGACCCGGAATGTAAGCAGCATAGATATAAACAATTGGGTAAACTTGACCTCATACCCATATTGCTGTTGTGATATTACCAAAGATGCACAAAGTGACCTTAAACACTACTAAATAAATAGATAAATGAGGCAGAAAGTGAAAATTTTACTAATTCAAGAAGTGCTTTTGCAAGTAGAGTATGGCCATTGTGGACTGATCACTTTCCACAAAACTATATCATGTGACCCCCTCATTGGAACGGTTCGTCGAGCTCGTTCTAGTGGAGGGTCACATGACATGGTTTTGTGGAAATATTTTGAACATTTTGAAAAAATAACATTTCAAATCATAAATTTTTATATCGTCTGCATTGGGTAAAGGGTTAAAAAGAAATTTATGTAAATCTCTCAACCTCTGTTTGCTAACTCACATGTTCACCCTGCTGAAACACCATGTAATTAATAATGACCAACTGTCCCGATTAGCCATTGTGCAGAAATAAGTGACCTTAAGCAGAAATAAATAAATAAAAGCAAGTGGAAAGAAATAAACTTTCTCTTGTTTATAGGTTGATATCAATGATTTTAAATGATTTTTTTTTTTCTTGTAGGCTGACATTCTGTGGTATTAGCATGAAGCAGTATGTGGAAGCAAATGTATCACACAAATCTCAAATAACTATAAAATATTTTACAAAGTTGCTTGCCAACATCAGTGAAACTGTGATATTCATGTTTCTTGGTCTTTCAACAGTGGTCAATACGCATGTATGGAACACTGGTTTTGTGTGCTTTGCCGTCTTATTTTGCTTAATATACAGAGCAATAGGTAAGTGCCATTTTTTAAAGAAGTAATAAAGGTAATAGACAGCCCTGGTAATTCACCCTCAGCAATCAGCAGTGCTGAGGAAAATGTTGAGGAAATGAAAAAATACTGCCAGGATGGCTTCTTCAGAAAACCTTGAGGTGGCAGAAATTGCACAATTTTCAGGTTACAGAAGGAATCAAACCATAACATGTGGGTTGCACTATGCTGTATTGCTAATCTTACAATTTACAGCACAAGTTGCAGAATAACCACTAGGAACTATGTGTTCTGCTTCATCTATGTTGATAACATCAGAATCTGACATCAGTTTCTGGAACTGGAAAGCTCTTACAGAGCTTTCCAGAAACTGATGTCAGATTCAAGTGTTATCAACGTAGAAGCATTAAGATACAAGTTTAGTTTGGGGTTATGCTGCATCTTTCCAATCATACTGAACATATTTAGCAAGTCGCCTGCTTACTACCATGATTTTTTCTCAGCATTCACATGGTTCATGATATTGGCATGATCTAATTGAGTGAAAGATTCTGCACATTGATTGTGATTATATACACATGTATCTCAAACTACTTTCACATGTTAAAGTTATTTGAAAGTTTTCACTTCACCGCATTACACATATATATGGCAGTTGAGACTATGCCCTGCTCCATGATGATTTTTACATAATTGAACAGGCTTCACAGCAATTGCCGTAGACGCACCAGTTTTTCACAGCAATTTTTTTGCCGAGGAAACAAAGATGAATTACCAGGACTGAATAGAAATATGGAGCATGCCAAAATGGTGGGACTTGAGGCTCTTAGAAACCGATTTTTACCTTTTTTTTTACACTTGGAATTATTACCAATTCAATCTTTTTTACCCATGCTTATTGAGCTCTTTTAAACAATATTAAATGGGTTAAATTCCCAGTTGCATTATGAGAAACAATTTGCTGCTTTAAATTTTATGTTTTTTTAATTGATGTGCAAAGGGTTAAAGTCTTGTGTTTGGATGGAGATTTCTAGTCAAGTCTGGGCTCCCTTTACAGAAATCACAGCCAGTACAGTCTGACAAAACTTTATCATAATTTGTATATAGAGCACCTGTTCTGGAGCACAGAACTTTTGTTAACGTTATGCATGGAGCTTTGAGGGTTAAAGAACCTGTTTGAGTTACAGGTGTGGTTTTTGTTATGAAATGAACTAAATTTCAGGGATTATTACAGGTGTGGTTGTTTTGATTTAGGGAATTAAATTGCTAGGAACATCTCGACTCTGTCACAGGTGGTGAACAATCAAAAGTCAAAAAACAAATAATGCTATTTTTTTCATTAATCTCTGCCCTTTGATTTTTGAATAATAAGTGGGAGTTGAAGTACTTATAAAGTAGATCAGTGCATATTGACTCTTTTCAAGAACATATTGCCAATAGAAAGTAACCCTCTGCCCATTAAACACCAAACTGCAGTACAAGGATGGTAGATTGTTACTCTTTGGCAGTTGGATAGTATTTTTTCACCCAACATGTATGTCAAACATTTCGAAACATTGTGAAAGAAGCTGTTAGCAGACTTTTTGCTCATGAACCAGTGAGTTTAGGCCTAAAATAGGTAAAAAGACATGCTACATTGGTTTATGTATGGTGCCCCCACTCCCACTACACTTGCTTAACTGGTAGAGTGCTACAAGCCACTGTCAGGCCTCTACTGAAAAGTGCTAAAAGCCACTTTATTGGCTTTACACTTAGGGCATTAGCTTTTCATTTGTGTAATGGGTGATAAAGAAATGATCATATTAAATTGTATTGTTACAGTTTATTATGCCCCCCCCCCCCCCCAAAAAAAAAAAAAAATTTTCGATGAGGTATATAGTCGTGGTCTCCATCCGTCCGTCCGTCCATCTGTATGTCCATCCATCCATCCGGCCGTACAAACATTTTGTTTTATAACTTGTGCATCAGTTGTCAGATTTTAATGTTCTTTGGTATGGTGATAGGGCAGCTTGGGGAAATGGATGTCCTGGTACATAGCATTTCGTCCATTCATTTTTGGTAGAGTCATGGCCCCCTGTTTGTTTTTGGCCTCTGTTTCTGTCTAAGGTAAATTGTACCATAGCCTATAGGGCAAAGTGCTGCCCAATTATTTTTTTAGTTCATTATTTTTCTGCGGCCCAGTGCTTGCAGAGGAGGTTTTTTTTATGACATTTTAATTTCTACATATCAATATATCCATATAAATATGGATGACACAAGAATTATAGTGATTTTGCTTCCAGACCTTTTAAAATTGTATCACCTCACCAATCGATTTCAAATTTTATTTGCTTATTACTAATGTCAAAATACAGGCCAAGTTCGATTTGGAGGTTCACTCCGACCATTCTTGCAAGAGTTATGCCTCTTTTTGAATTAAAAAATCACAAATTTCCCAAATTCAGCTTTATTCTTACTGTCCAGTGCCTATAGGGGAAGTGCTGCCTGATTTATTTTTAGTCCACTATTTCTGTACTTCCCCGTGCTTACAGGGGAGGTTGCATGTCATTTTAAATTACATATCAATACAACCATATAAATATGGATGCCAATTTCAGCTTTATTCTTACTGGGCTGTGCTCCCCGTGGGAACCCCGGGAAGTAAGCAGCACTTGTTTACTGCGGTAAACCAGTTCCGCTTTACTAGTAAAATAGGACCCAGTCACCAATGCTTGGGGTGAAAGTCCTCTAAAATGGGCAACATGTTGATAAACGATTGACTAAACTTGACTTCATCGCCATGTTGTGTCACGATTAGCCATTGTGCATAAATATGTGACGTTAACCACCAACAAACAAATACTGGGCTGTGCCTATGGGGGAAGTGCTGCCCAATTTTTTTTTAGTCCACTATTTCTGTGCTGCCCAGTGCTTGGTTGGGAGGTTGCATGTCTTTTTAACCTGCTACATATCAATATAACCATATAAATATGGATGCCAATTTCAGCTTTATTCTTACTTGCCAGTGTCTTATAGGCGAAGTGCTGTCCAATTTTCTTTTAGTCCACTATCCCACTTTTTTCTAGTCCACTATTTCTGTACTGCCCAGTATTTGCAGAGCAGGTTTGCATGTCATTTTAACCTACTACATATCAATATCAGCCTGTACATTGTGGATTATGAGCATATCAACAAATCAGGTACATGTATCTGAAGTTTCCGACACAACATGACTTCTTGGTGTGCTTGGTTCTGTTCCCTAATAATTTGTATGACGGTCAGATGTATCTGAAATAAGCTAAAACCCTGATAATTTAACCTAAAAATTTGTAAAACTTAATAATGAACCGATTATCAAAACTTGCTATGAACCATTTACCGGTAATTTCTCTGCCGATTATGCCGATTCCGATGGTTGAAATAGGGCACAGAAGAAAATCTGTTGGTGCCTGTTATACTACAGAATTTCATATTGATAAATCACCAATTACGAAAGCTTAATGCCACATAAGTTCTCAGAGTAAGCATGTTTTAGTAGAGCGGCTTATTGCAAGATAGTGCATTTTGTGATACAAGCATGAAATTTGGCATGTGAGTTTTTAACAAGGTACTAATTTTTGCCCGATGTGCCATTTGAAAAAATTCAAGATGGCCACCAAATCCAAGATGGCCACCAAATCGAAGATGGCCGCCAATTTTGAGACCAAATTTTTAATGTATTGCCAAAAATGCCGATTGTAGAAAATCTGTTTGAGATGGGATGGTGGAATATAAATTTTTTGGTATTTCCTATACATATCTGCATATAATGACACATATTTTATTAGCCAACGCTTATGGTGGCCACCATAAAAATGCCAAAATGGACTCCAAATTTGAAATAAATTGAGAATTTTCTTGAAATATTCATTTTTTTTCAATTATGTCCAGACATGGAATTGACAATATTTATGCTACAGTGGTACTCTGCTCAGAGAAAATAAATTCAAATGACACAAAACAAACAATAGCGAAATGGAAGTGGTTTCTCACCCAGAACATTTTGTGACAAAAATCAAAGTGCAAAAGGCAAATTTAGAGTTATTTCCAGCAACCCTTGAAATGCCCCATGGCAATTGGCAATGCTGTGATATAAGCTATGGCAGAATGCCATGTCTTATACCACAGCATTGATGATTGCTGTGGCAAATTTTGAGGGCAGTTTCCACAATGTTATATGTCACAAGTGAGGCCACATAATGATGTGCACGGCAGCCCGGTCTTGAAACACATGCACCGACCACCGCAAGTTCTTTTGCATTTATACTTGGTTAGTTCCTTGCAACTTTTTGCTACTGGTGCCAAAACTGTCCACAAAGGTTCCCAATTAGCACCTGTGTGAACACAGCCCCAGTCAGCAGGACTTGGATACAGTGGATTCGTAACAGTTGTTTGTCCCCACACATATCCTGCTTGGTAAGTTGATGCTTTGTGTGTTGTAGGAGTGCTGACCATGTTGGTGGAATACTATCATAAGATTTCTCTTTCCTTGCAAACATGTCAAGCCTTGCCTCATTCACACTGCATGAAGAATTTGAACGATCGTACATTATAACCACAAACACTCAAGTATTTCAATATCACTGTCAGTAATCTCTGCCGGGAACATACTTAGTTTGCTGAAGATGGGTGTTACGTCAGCAAAGACATTCCATGCATCCTATGCTGATATCTTTCCCTTACCCCTGAAGCTTGACACAGTGTCACAACCACTGAATGCATGGAAGAAGCAGTCATGGAATTCTGACGCAAACGATTTTTATCTTGCCTTAACTACTCACACAGTTTAATCCGGCATAAGCGCCTTTTTGCTCACCTACTTTCAGCTATTTTCGATCGTGACGGACCATGGAACATGTGTACAGAATATGCTGGGTACATATGTGTGTCGGCCACTAAATGTACCAGTCCCCCAGAACTTCTTGATCGATTTGACCACACTGGGGAGGAGGGGATAGTAAAAAATGAATACAGGTTCAGTCATTAACACTCGGAGAAATTACTCAACGCGGTGTGCCACGATATCTCCCCCCCCCCCCCAGATATTCCCCCCCCCCCCCGGGGGAAGATAACCTAGGTTATCTCCCCCCCTCCCCCGATGACCTAGGTTATCTTCCCACCCTGGATATCTTCCCCCCCACCTCAAAAATAAAATATAAAAAGAACTGAACAAAAAGATAAAGATAAGAACATATATTTATGGAATTTTCATTGAAATTAACACAAAAAAGTGGTTCAACTCTTTAATATATACATGACCAGTGAATAGAAAATAGGCAATCTTAGAAGCAACTATTTCACAAATATCAATAGGTTTTTTTACACCGTGGGGCCAACCATAACAAAGTCCAAACAATGGCTGCAAAAGGTTCTATGAATGTCTATTGGGAGTTTGACATGGGTGGGGGAGAAGATATTCAGGCCTGGTTATCCCCCTCCCTCCCACCCATGTCAAAAAATATAAAACAAATTAAAAACAGTTTCAGCTTGGCTCATACCATTGAATAATGACCAGTGAATTGAAAATAGGCAATCTTAGAACCTTTCCAGCAATTTTGGGGACTTTTCTGAATGTGTGGTTGGGATGGGGGAGATGTCCAACCTGCATATCTTCCGACTCACCCATCCAAAAAACAAAGCTACTATTTCAAAAATATCAATAGGTTTTTTTACACCGTGGGGCCAACCAAAACAAAGTCCACACAATAGCTGCAAAATATTCTATGAATGTCTATTGGGAGTTTGACATGGCTGGGGGAGGGGGGGGGGAGATATCCAGGCCTGGTTATGTAATCAGGACAAGGATGTTGCCAATATGGCCCCATGTAACCATGAGGAGGCTGATACAAGGATTTTCATACATGTTAACCACGCGGTTCAGAACCAAATCAAAAGTCTCGATATAAAAACTAATGGCTCAGATGTCTTAGGTGTACCAGTGCATGAGATAGTGCCAGCCATAGGCCCAGATAAAGCCTCCGGAATTCTCTTCTTCAGGCTTGGATTTCAGAAAAATCCAGGGTGGCAATAAATCGCTCACCTAGAACCTACTTAGGTGAGCAAATTGCTCTCCTGAAATCTTTTTCACTTTTTTGCTTCACAAAGATCTTCTAAAGACTTAGTTAACCCCCTGCACTCTGATGTTAAAATATCTAAATTTTAGACAGAAAAAATTTCCCATAATACAACTAGAAATTTAACCAATTCAATCTCGTTTCACAGAGCTCATTGAGCTCTGGCAAATGAGATTGAATTCTGTAAATTTCTAGATGCATTATGAGAAAAAAAGTGCTTCCTGAAATTTTGGTATTTTGACATCAGAGTGAAGGGTGTTAATACCAGGTTGTGTAATTTCTCCTTTGAGTACATTCAAGCCAATCAATTTTAAATGAATTAATAAAATGTTAATGAATGAACCTGTATTCATTTTTTACTATCCCCTCCACCCCAGTGTGGTCAGATCAGTCAAGAAGTTCGGGGGACTGGTATATGTAGTGGCAAACACACACATGTACTCAGCACATTCTGTACACACGTCCCATGGTCCGTCATCCTCGAAAGTAGGTGAGTAAAAAAATGCTCATGCCAGATTAAATTGCGTGAGCAGTTAAGGCAAGCTAAAAATCGCCTGTGTCAGAATTCCATGACTGCTGGACTTCTTTTAATGATTTCCATACACACATTTCATAGAATAAATGGGTGCACTAGTCACTGTCCTGTTGCAGCATCAGAAGAATAGTTGATTTCAAAGTGTGTTTCAGCATCAAAAACATCAGTGCACTAACGTCAGCTGGTCATTATCATGGGGACCACAAAGATATAAGCTTGAACCACACTGATGCATTCAACAAATTTGCGCAGTGTGGATCGCTGCTGGAAGGAGTAGTCAAAAACATGGAATGTACTGTTGGTTTACCATGAACAAGTGAAAAAATGCATCCCATCTGGTCTTTTTTAAATACCCTCAATCTCACCGTGTTGGGAATAACCCCCCACCAATTATTTGGCAATTATTTTCTGAAAAGTACAAATCGGCACCTTGCAAGAAGTAACTCAACATAATATATCATACAGTACATGGAGAGTGGATTGTAACTAAATCACCTGCGGAGTGGAGTTGTCACCCAAGCTATAACTTTCAAATTTTGCACATATCGACAAAAAACACAATCAGTGTTTCAGCCAATGGACCTCCGGGTTTAACCCGGAGGTCCATTGACTGAAACTTTGCTTGTGCTGGTTATGCTTTGCAACAAATTTGCAATTATTGCTTGGGTGGAATCTCCACTCTGCGGGTGATTTAGTGATAATACACTCTCCACATACTGTATGTAAAAATAAATAATAGATTTTTACTCTTTGGTCGCTATCAGAATGTAACAGAAGTCTTCTTGGTGCTATGTCTTGCCCCTGGACTACCTTTGTACAGTGTGAAGTAATCTTTTTCGTCATCGATGGTTTCTCTTCATTCCACTCAACTCCTGTGGGTATCGTTCCCCAGTATTGTGGTCGCAGAACATCTATCAAAGTTGTTGTTGGTCTCGTCAACACGATTGCTACTAAGACCTTGGTAATGCCTTGGATACAACAGACAGTCCCATCGATAGTTCTGTGAGTCACCAGGCCAGTCTGTTACTATTGAGTATCATTTCTGTGTCATCACTTAGCAGGCAAGAGTGGGAATTATGCAATAACTTATAGTGGATTGATGAGACTTCCTCTGATCATATTAATTTGCAGTTATTTACTTCAAAGCAACAACTGGTCAAAAAATGGGGAGGGGGGTTAAAATATTGATAATTTAGATCAGTTATCACAGTATAGCCCTGTATGAGATAATAATGAAAATGAAATAAATTGAATTGTTAAAAAACCAGAAAGGGTTGAAATTTCAGTGGGATTTGGATATATGTATCAAGCCTGAAAATAATTTTCATTGTGCTTCCAGCCAAATGGCTTGCCCCATTGCCCCATTATACAACCTGCATATCTTCCGACTCACCCATCCAAAAAACAAAGCTACTATTTCAAAAATATCAATAAGTTTTTTTACACCGTGGGGCCAACCAAAACAAAGTCCACACAATAGCTGCAAAATATTCTATGAATGTCTATTGGGAGTTTGACATGGCTGGGGGAGGGGGGGGGGAAGATATCCAGGCCTGGTTATGTAATCAGGACAAGGATGTTGCCAATATGGCCCCATGTAACCATGAGGAGGCTGATACAAGGATTTTCATACATGTTAACCACGCGGTTCAGAACCAAATCAAAAGTCTCGATATAAAAACTAATGGCTCAGATGTCTTAGGTGTACTAGTGCATGAGATAGTGCCAGCCATAGGCCCAGATAAAGCCTCCGGAATTCTCTTCTTCAGGCTTGGATTTCAGAAAAATCCAGGGTGGCAATAAATGGTATATGTAGTGGCAAACACACACATGTACTCAGCACATTCTGTACACACGTCCCATGGTCCGTCATCCTCGAAAGTAGGTGAGTAAAAAAATGCTCATGCCAGATTAAATTGCGTGAGCAGTTAAGGCAAGCTAAAAATCGCCTGTGTCAGAATTCCATGACTGCTGGACTTCTTTTAATGATTTCCATACACACATTTCATAGAATAAATGGGTGCACTAGTCACTGTCCTGTTGCAGCATCAGAAGAATAGTTGATTTCAAAGTGTGTTTCAGCATCAAAAACATCAGTGCACTAACGTCAGCTGGTCATTATCATGGGGACCACAAAGATATAAGCTTGAACCACACTGATGCATTCAACAAATTTGCGCAGTGTGGATCGCTGCTGGAAGGAGTAGTCAAAAACATGGAATGTACTGTTGGTTTACCATGAACAAGTGAAAAAATGCATCCCATCTGGTCTTTTTTAAATACCCTCAATCTCACTGTGTTGGGAATAACCCCCCACCAATTATTTGGCAATTATTTTCTGAAAAGTACAAATCGGCACCTTGCAAGAAGTAACTCAACATAATATATCATACAGTACATGGAGAGTGGATTGTAACTAAATCACCTGCGGAGTGGAGTTGTCACCCAAGCTATAACTTTCAAATTTTGCACATATCGACAAAAAACACAATCAGTGTTTCAGCCAATGGACCTCCGGGTTTAACCCGGAGGTCCATTGACTGAAACTTTGCTTGTGCTGGTTATGCTTTGCAACAAATTTGCAATTATTGCTTGGGTGGAATCTCCACTCTGCGGGTGATTTAGTGATAATACACTCTCCACATACTGTATGTAAAAATAAATAATAGATTTTTACTCTTTGGTCGTTATCAGAATGTAACAGAAGTCTTCTTGTTGCTATGTCTTGCCCCTGGACTACCTTTGTACAGTGTGAAGTAATCTTTTTCGTCATCGATGGTTTCTCTTCATTCCACTCAACTCCTGTGGGTATCGTTCCCCAGTATTGTGGTTGCAGAACATCTATCAAAGTTGTTGTTGGTCTCGTCAACACGATTGCTACTAAGACCTTGGTAATGCCTTGGATACAACAGACAGTCCCATCGATAGTTCTGTGAGTCACCAGGCCAGTCTGTTACTATTGAGTATCATCGCTGTGTCATCACTTAGCAGGCAAGAGTGGGAATTATGCAATAACTTATAGTGGATTGATGAGACTTCCTCTGATCATATTAATTTGCAGTTATTTACTTCAAAGCAACAACTGGTCAAAAAATGGGGAGGGGGGTTAAAATATTGATAATTTAGATCAGTTATCACAGTATAGCCCTGTATGAGATAATAATGAAAATGAAATAAATTGAATTGTTAAAAAACCAGAAAGGGTTGAAATTTCAGTGGGATTTGGATATATGTATCAAGCCTGAAAATAATTTTCATTGTGCTTCCAGACAAAATGTCAGACACCAAATGAATCATGTCTCTCATTTAAGAATGATATCTGTCATATTAAAAAATGGAGTTTGAATGTTCAAAATGATGTGTTTTGGGTGCACATGTACCTTCATCTTAAAACTGCTCAGAATTCATCCAACCATACCTTGTTTTGGCAGGGATCAGTGAGACCTGCCAAACAAGGTATGATTGGTTTCATTCTGAATTGGAACTGAATTACCCTTCAAACATAATTTAGATACATGTATGTCTATATCAAATCGTATTCTTTCACATGCTGTTAATACTGATGAGCTGGACAGTCACTTTCTTCTTACTTCCCAACTTGCTTGGACCCAAAATCACAATAATAATTAATTTTAGGCTTGCCCCATTGCCCCATTATACAGCCTCATTTATTTTCCCCCAGCGGAAAC
This sequence comes from Pictodentalium vernedei, assembly GCA_031216915.1. Lineage (NCBI taxonomy): Eukaryota > Metazoa > Mollusca > Scaphopoda > Dentaliida > Dentaliidae > Pictodentalium > Pictodentalium vernedei. The sequence continues at coordinate 628,787,248 of CM062295.1, forward strand.
ACTGGATCCTGAGAGTCAAAAGTAGCAGGTTTTCAGTTGAATAGTATGTACATCAAGCATATGTGCATGCTTACATCAGTTCATATATTATATTAGCTTTTATTTAAGTTTCCAGGTGTGTAGACCTAGTTAATAACAGCTACCCTGTTCATTCACTTCTGCACAGGTGCTTGTTTTATTGTATGCCATCAACTGAATCCGATTGTATCCATGTGCATTGCCATTTACTCCAGAATTGTTTGAATCAGTGTGAAGAAATTCTACATATACCAATACAGTGGAACCATGATAATTTAGTAGTCCTTCTCGGGAGGCAGAGTGCAAGTGCAGTTTTGCCAGGCAACACTCACAAATTGGAATTAATTTTTATTTAACCCTTTACCCAACGAAACACCCGCATCCGCCCGCGTAATATGCAATTTCAGCAGTTGAAAAAAAATTATTTTTCAAAAAATGTCAACAAAACCATATCATGTGACCCCTCGTTGGAACGAGCTCATCGAGCTCGTTCCAACGAGAGGTCACATGATATAGTTTTGTTGAAATTTTTTGAAAAATTAAAAAAAATGATATTTAAAATAATAAATTTGGTATCGTCTGCGTTGGGTAAAGGGTTAACGAGTCATCTGCACCCTCCCACATAATTTACAAAATAAGCCATTGGAAAACATTATTTAAAAATTTTTTAATGAAACCATATCACGTGAGCCCTCATTGGAACGGGCCCATCAAGCTCATTCCATTGAGGTGTCACATGATATAGTTTAGTTGAATTTTTGAAAAAATTTCAAAAAAAATTTAAAATAAAAAAAAAATTGATATTGTGTGTGTTCATTAAAAAGTTAACAAACATGCAATATCACAGTCGCAAAAACTCTGGAGTTTATCCCCTTCTTTACACCTTACCTAACACAGGTTTTGTAAAAAATAAATTAAATTTCACATTTTTTGAAAGAAATTATCACAATTTTTCAATAAAATCATACAAATATGGATATCATTAGAACCGGCTCAACAAGCCGGTTCTAATGATATCCATATTTGTTTGGTTTTATTGAGATATTTTAGGGTATGGTAGGCCTATTTTGGTCATTTTCCTGGTCGTTTTTGGCTGCTATGTTAGGTAAAGGGTTAACTCTACACAAAGACCTACCATAGCAGAATAATAGACCACAGTGCTCCTTTTCTGTTCATGCATTTCTGTGCTTTTCTGCTTATCTTCTCTGATGGGGAAAGATAAGCTAGATTATCTCCCCCATCCCCACTTTGAATTGTTTTGGGTAAAATAATTTGATTTTCAGCAGATTTATAGTTGGTTGCTATTGGTGAATGCAAAATGTGCCATAATTATTTGATCGTTCTAGGGAAGAATTTTTAACTCCGATAAGCAATCTATATGTGACAATGTCAGTCAGTCAGTCAGTGTGTCTGTCAGTTGGTCTGTGACCTAGTTTTTAAACTCAAATACTGGGTGGATTTTGGTATGCAAGTGTAAGTGTATCTCATAGATGTCTGGCACCATTTTTAATGCAGGTGTTTTTTCACAGAGTTATTGTTCTTTATGGACTTGGATTTTGTTTCATTTTTGCCGTTCATTCTCTAATTATAAAGTTCTGCTTGGCCAACTGAAACTGGACTTGACAAGTGGCTTAGGTGTGTCACAGTGATCACAGTGACTTGAACTTGAATATTACCTGGGAGTTGGTTTCCATTTTTTATTTAAAATCCACTTTCAGCTTCATGCAGTATGAGGAATAATCTTTGAAAATCTTCCAGTTCACCTATTACAATCTTTTGATGTTTGGTATATAGCATTTGTGAGGGGTGAGTGGGGGGAGGTTGGCAGAATCAGTCAGGTTTGTTCAAATCAAGTCCCTGCATTCATATTTGTCCTCCCTTGGAAGTTTGACATTGGGGCAATATGAATTTTCTTCGAAAATCTTCTTCACATCCACCATTCAGAATCATTTGATATTTAGAACACAGCATCCTTATGGGGGGGTCTGATTCAAGTTTGTTCAAATCATGTCCCTGTGTTAATATGTAGACTCTGTGGGAGTGGGATCCTGAAGTTTAACTTTGCGCAATATGATGGAAGTTCTTGCAAAATCTTTTTCCTCTAATCCACCAGTCAGAATCATTTTGATGTTTAGTATACAACAACTTTATGGGAGTCAGCATAAATTTTTTTCAAATCAGATCTCATCTTTCTTAACATAGTACAGTATGAGAAAAATTCTTTAAAAATCTTCATATCCAGGTCCACTCTGTTTCATGTTTGTTCAAATCAAGTTCTTACCAATCAGGCCCTAAGTCATTTTAACCCATTCAACTCGATTACTTTGTATTCTCTGGAAATTGGTGATTTTCTGTTTCTATGAAATATTTTCGTATTGATGCAATTTCCTTGGGGGATCTCTGAGATGTTTGGCAGTCCTTGTTCAGTGCTGGAAATGAACAAAATTGACAGATACAGTTTTAAGCTCCTGTGAAATCAGAGAGGAGAGTAAATTGTACCCGTAAAATGTTAGTGTATGAATTTTCGAGGAAATACTGTAACCAAACACCAGAAACCTTAACCCTTTGACCCCGAGAGGCCACCTTTCCCGCCAGGAACAAGATATGTCATAACGTCATTAAATAGGATGGCTGTTCAGTGAATGTGTGGGGTAGACCCATCATTATCTTCAGCATGCAGCCCCGAGGCTGCACGTTGAAAATATTGATTGGGCTGCCCCAAATAATGAATATGGACTCTTCTAATTGCTGCCATTGAACTGGCTAGGCAGATACCACTAGTGTCCAGAGGGTTAAATATATAAGGAATTGCTGAATTATGACAGTAACTTGCCACAGAGTGCTGCTTTCTCAAAACAACACACATTTATATGCCTCTCACAGTATATTAGTGCTCCACAATATTTTTCAACGAGTGCATTTTTTAACTCTCATAAAATAGAAAACACGGGTGCTGATGGGAGCAATTGCACTCGCACCCGTCTCATTTTCAGGACTGCTTGTTCTCTCAAATTTCTGCTCTAGTCAGTGGAAAAAAAGTAAATAATAAGTCACAAATTATTGTTAAAAATTCTTAAAATCACTTTGTGAAGAATAAATAGAACTTTGTCCGGTGAGTGCTTCAGACCCCTTGAAACCTGGGGGGGGGGGGGGGGGGGGGAGGGGGGGGGGGGCATCCTTTCCAGACACAGCATTTTGTTGGGGCTGAGGCTAAAAGGTCACAAGATCAACCCTTAACCCTATATGCACTTTGATGTCAAAATGGCAAAGTTTTCAACAACAAATATATCCCATAATGCAGTTCGATATTTAACCAAATATACCTTGTTTGACAGGGCTCAGTGAGCTCTGTCAAACAAGATATAATTGGTTGAATTTGTAGTTAGACAAGAGAAAAACAGTGATTGGAGAAAATTCTGTTGCACCAACAGAGTCTTAGGGGTTAAAATCTTTTTACAACACTTACATTAGACCCCATAAATATATATTTTGCCATTAAGTTTGATAAAAATAGAACTAAATGGTACTAAAGTAGGCCCCAAAGGTTTTTTTCTACAAGGCCAAATGGGGGCCCAACATTATTTCAAAAATTATACTTTTAGTTTGGTATGCTCTAAAGAATGTTCAAAGTATGTCACATATTCAATCTTTTAAGCCAAAAAAAAGTTAAAAACCTGTTTCTCAGGCCCTCCTGTATGGTCATTTTGGCTGACACATGATCTCTCTTTATTACCAATGTAAAGTTGAAAAAATAAAAATGATTTAGTTTGTGTCGGGTATTTTACCCAGGTTAATAAAATGGATAAATTTGTCCCTTGAGTGCAACAAGGCTCTGCAGTGCTTTAGCTTTAGCATTGCAGATCCTCGTACTCAAGGGACAAAATTCACTACTACAGTACCCACGTTAATCTGTAGATTATGAAGCCTAAAACGTAAAATAAACCAGGTATATGAATTACTGATGGCAAAGAAATAATAATTACCAAAATAGAAAATAAAATTAAAAAATGCCTGGCTGCATGTATTTTTAGCCAGACTGTTTACAGTGAGGGCTATAGTAATGACTTTTGTCCGTCCATCCGTCCATCTGTCCGTCTATTAACATTTAGAGTTTTGGTTAAAGTTTGTGGTTAAAGTTTTTTACTGAAGGTTCAAGTGGAATTTTTTTTTTTTCTTTTCCTGTTTAGTTGACATTTGGAGTTTTGGTTAAAGTTTGTGGTTAAAGTTTTTTATTCAACCTTCAAGTACAGGCTACACCTGGTAGTTCTTGTCTGATCGTCACGAAATTTCATATGCAGGTTTTAGGTCATGTCTACATGAGAACAGCCCCTTTTGGTCGTGATCGGTCAACCGGTATGGCTGCCGAGCCCAAAACCCGAAAACCATTAGCACAGTCAACAGGTCGTATTTATGACGGGATTTCATTGCAACTTCATAGAATGCCTCTGTATAATGCCTAGATGAGAACGTCCCCGTTTAGGCATGATCTGTCAACCGTGATGGCTGCCCAAGCCCGAAACCCAAAAACTTTTAGCACAGTCTGCAGGTCATGTTTAATATGGGGGAATTTCATTGTAACTTGCTACAATGATTCCGTATGATGTCTGCATGCGAATTTCCCCATTTGGGCGTGATCTATCAACCGTCACGACTGCCCGAGCCCAAAACCCAAAAACCTTTAGCACAGTCTAAAGGTCATATTTATGGAGGGATTTCATTGTAACTTGATAGGCTGACTTCATATAATGTCTACATGAGAAAGTCCCCTTTTGGACATGATTGGGCAACTGTGACGGCTACAGGTGCCCAAAGCCCGAAAAACTTCAGCACAGTCTACAGGTCATATTTATGAGGGATTTCATTGTAACTTCGTAGGATCAATCCACATGATGCCCAGATGAGAATGTCCCCTTTTGGTTACGATCATTCAACCATGATGGCTGCCCGAGCCCGAAGCCCAAAAACCTTTAGCACAATCTACACATCATATTTATGGAGGGATTTCATTGTAACGTGATAGGTTGACTTCATATAATGTCCAGATGAGAACGTCCCCTTTTGGGCAACTGTGACGGCAACAGGGGCCAGAAGCCCGAAAACCTTTAGCACAGTCTACAGGTCATATTTATGGAGGGATTTCATTGTAACTTTATAGGTTGACTTCATCTAATGTCTGGATGAGAACGTCCCCTTTTGGGCAGCTGTGATGGCAACAGAGGCCTGAAGCCCAAAAACCTTTAGAATATTCCACAGGCCATAATTATGAAGAGATTTCATTGTAGCTTGGTAGGATGACTCCATGTTTGTGGTTAAAAACCCAGACAAACACCACCACCCCATACCCCCACCCCCCCCCCCCCACCCCCCCCCCCAATTAGGCTTTTTTTCCTTCTTTTCTCCAATATGTATTTTAAACTATTTACGGTCACTACATGCAGAACCTTTTTTTAAACTTACGTAAGACACACCCCCCCCCCCCCCCCCCCCCCCCTGCCGGGGGCCAATTAGGCACTTTTTTTTTCTTTCGTCAAAAATGCTTGTTTACAGTTTTGGTTAAAAACCCAGACAAACACCCCCCCCCCCCCCCCCCCCCCCTCCAATTAGCATTTTTTTTTTTTTTTATTTCCTCCAATAAGCATTTTGAACTATTTACAGTCACTACATGCAGAACCTTTTTTCTCCGTTTGTCAAAAATGTACCCGGAGAGAACCACCGAGCAACGACGAGCAGCTGTCAGCTCTCCAACATTGTAACTCTGAACTCTGCACCACAGCACAGGGATTGGTTGAAGACATGCGCACCATCGACGTGCAGTACGCCTCAGTACACAGCGTCATCGTGCCCCCATGTAGGCAATCGGAGTGAAGTGTCTTGCCCAAGGACACAACGCGGTTGCCGCAGGTGGGATTCGAACCGAGGACCTCTCGGCTTGCAGCCTGCACCTCTACCAACTGAGCCACCGCGCCCCCTACAGTTTTGGTTAAAGTTTGTGGTTAAAAATCCAGACAGAAATTATCCCCCCCCCCCCCCCCCCCAATTAGGCATTTTTTTTCCTCGAATATGCATTTTGAACTATTTACAGTCACTACATGCAGAACTTGTTTTTAAACTCGCGTAACCCCTCCTCCGGGAGGGGGCGGGGGGGGGGGGGGGGCGGTACAATTAGGCACTGTTTTTTCTTTCATCAAAAATGTTTTTTTTACAGTTTTGGTTAAAGTTTGTGATCAAAAACCCAGACAAACACCCCCACCTCCATGGTGCCAGTTAGGTATTTTTTTTTTCTCTGCTCAAAATGCATTCTGAAGGATTTAGACTGACCAAATGTGGAAAAAAAAATGGACTCCCCCCCACTCTCCCCCACCCCTCACTCCCACCCCACCTCCTCCTCACCCAGGGCCATTCATGCAATATTTTTTGTTTGGTACAAAATGCATTTTTAGCCTGACTGTTTATAGTCATGGCTATAGTCATGACTTTTGTCCGTCCATCTGTCGGTCCATCCATCTGTCTGTAAACAATTGGTTCCAACTGATAACTCCAGTTTGGATTAGTTGATTTCAATCAAAGTTGATATGTGTATTTTCCAGCTAGTAATACAGGCCAGGTTTCAATATAAGTTCCACAACTCCTCCCCCCCCCCCCCCCCCCCCCCACACACACACACACACACACACACACACACAAACGTGTCACTTAGGCAGTTATTCCCAAAATGCATTTTGAAGGATTGGGAGTTATTACATGCAAAAAAGAAAATTGACTCATATTGCCCAACATTGCTTTATGTACTGCATCTTTAATCCTTTACCTAACACAAGTTGAAGCCAACAGTACAAATTATTTGTCTGAAACATCAGATTTTTTCATTTTTTATTTACTTCTAACCATGGCTTATTAGTCTCCTTATTGGAACAAGCTCATCAAGTTTGTTCCATTAATAGGTAATGAGGTATGTTTTGAAGTAGAGAAATGAAAAAATAAAATTTGAATAGCAAATTTTGTATATCACGAGTGCAGATATGGCAGATTCGTTAGGTAAACTGTTAACAAAAAATGGCTCCGACTATTTTGCGTCTAAGCATTGCCATTCCTGGGACAGTCGGGCTGCATGCGTGACATCACTCTAGTTATAACAAATTGCCTGAGAAACAGAAGATCTTCTTTGTGTGGCCTTATCTGTCTCTTCGGTGCATTTGACTGATATATCAGGACACGATAATTTTCAAGGTCAATTCAATTAAAAGTCCATTACAACTCCCATTAGTGTTCATTAAAAACTTATGTCATATATTTTTACAAGTACATAAGTAAGTACCAGGTTCACCCATCCTGTGTATTCAGTGAAATATTCTTAAGGAAAAATACCCAATTTATCAAATATATGCATTTTTTTTTCATTGATCAGTAATATAAAATATGTGTGTATCAAACTGAAACTTCCAAAGTTCCATCTTTTCAGCCCCAAATATTACCGCTCATGAATTTCATTTCTTCCAATGGCTTTTATATTTGATGTAAGATATCTTTGTCAAGACGATTTATAAATTTTAAATATTAAACAGAAACCCCTGGTGTTATACAGTGGAGCCCACTTAATTGGATATCTCTTAACTGAATAACCCTGTTAATTGAATATAATTTTCCAACACAAAACCATTTACCATACCTCTAGTACAAATTTGACCTATTAATTGAATATAGGTTACAGAGTAAACTCCTGTTAATTGAATAAAAAATCTTGTAACCTGTCAAGAAATTACTCTGACTCTCCCCAGTTTTCCTTTGTTTATAGACCTATTTGGCCTCAGAACATCCAACACAGGTAGTTAATCTATTATACCTTGTTTGACAGAACTCATGGAGCTCTGTCAAACAAAATATAATAGAATAAATGCTAAGTTTATCTCCAGATTACAGGAAAGTGACACAATCCCTGTTAATTGGATACTCCTGTTAACTGAACAGTTTTCATTGGCAAAGTGACTATTTAATTAACAGGGTTTCACTGTACTCGTATTTTAATGGTGGCATGAGGGCACTTCCAAGCCACTGCTCCAAAGGCTTGCAGATTTGATATAAAATATCTGTCAGGGTCATTTCCAAATTTGTGAAAGCCTCGAATATCACCACTTATGAATTTGATTTCTTCCAACCACTTTCATATTTGATTAAGAATATCTTTGTCAAGATGATTAATAAAGTATAAATATTTAACAGAAACACTTGGGGCCATGCTCATCTTTTAATGGTGGCATGGGGGTACTCCCAAACCACAGCTCCAAAGGCTTGCATACTTGATATAAAATATATTTGTCAGGGTCATTTACAAATTTGTGTCGGCCTCGAATATTACTACTCATGAGTTTGATTTCTTCCAGCGGCTTTCATATTTGATGTAGCGTATCTTTGTCAAGATGATTTATAAATTTCAAATATTAAACAGAAACACCTGGGGCCATGCTCATATTTTAATGGTGGCATGGGGGTACTCCCAAACCACTGCTCAAAAGGCTTGCGTACTTGATATAAAATATATTTGTCAGGGTCATTTACAAATTTGTGTAGGCCTCAAATATTACCACTCATGAGTTTGATTTCTTCCAACGGCTTTCATATTTAATGTAGCGTATTTTTGTCAAGATGCTTTATAAATTTTAAATATTAAACAGAAACCCCTGGGGTTATACTCATATTTTAATGGTGACATGGGGGCATTCCCAAACCACTGCTCCAAAGGATTGCATATTCAATATAAAATTTCTTTGTCACAGTAATTTACAAATTTGTGTCAGTCTTGAATATCACCACTCATAGTTTGATTTCTTCCAAGGGCTTTCATATTTGATGTAGCATATCTTTGTCAAGATGATTTATAAATTTTAGATATTAAACAGAAACCCCTGGGGTTATACTCATATTTAGCTCAACTTTGTCGAAGCCAGATTTGAGGTATTGCCATGGCCCGTCGTCCGTCTGTCCGTCGCATCACCAACACGTCTCAGGCTAGAGGCCGTATTTATGAACCGACCTTTACAAAACTTGTTGGGAACCTTTGTTATCACCGTGGGACGAGAACGAGTGTTTTCGGGTCTGGTCCGAAATTCAAGATGGCCGCTGGCAGCCATTTTGTATAAAATTAGGTGCAATCAGATTTTTGCGCAGAACTTCCGTTTGAAAGCTATGATTTGAATAATCTTTTGTATGAATGTTTAGTACCATGGGATACATCACATATAATACGGGCTTTTTTCTTGTGCGTAAATTATGCAAATTAGACTAACTTTGATATATTTAGTGTTTCTTTCAGCGCTGTAAGTGCAAATGCCAATGCGGCTCAAGCTAGAGGCTGTATTTATGAACCGATCTTTACGAAACTTCTTGGGTACCTTTGTTATGACCGTGGGACGAGAACAAGTGTTTTTGGGTCTGATCTGAATTTCAAGATGTCCGCTGGCAGCCATTTTACACAAAATTAGGTGCAATCAGATTTTTGCGCAGAACTTCCACATGAAAGCTTTGATTTGAATAATTTTTTGTATGAATATTTAGTACCATGGGATACATCACATATAATACAGGCTTTTTTCTTGTGCGTAAATTATGCAAATTAGACTAACTTTGATTTATTTAGTGTTACTTTCAGCAGTGTAAGTGCAAATGCCATTATACAGCTCGGGCTAGAGAACATATTTATGAACCAATCTTTATGAAACTTCTTGCGTACCTTTGTTATCACCGTGGAACGAGAACGAGTGTTTTGGGGTCCGGTCTGAAATTCAAGATGGCCACTGGCAGCCATTTTGTACCAAATTTTGTGCAATTAGTTTTTTGCTCAGAACTTCTATATGAAAGCTCTGATTTGAATAAATTTTTGTGTGAATGTTTACTAACATGGGATACATCACATATAATATTTATATACTATTCTTTAGACCATTGCAGTCACCTTGTAATTGATTTGCTATGGTTGATGTGGTCACAACAAAACTCCTTTTTCTCTTATTCATTATTGTTGGTCACAACAAATACTAATTCCTGTCATATTCAAAGTTGAGCAACTGTGTCATTGACACTTTCATTTAATGGTGACATGAGGGCATTCCCAAACCATTGATCCAAAGGATTGCATATTCGATATAGCATTTCTTTGTCATAGTTATTTACAAATTTGTGTCAGCCTTGAATATTACCACTCATGAGTTTGATTTCTTCCAACGGCTTTCATATTTGATGTAGCATATCTTTGTCAAGATGATTTATAAATTTTAGATATTCAACAGAAACCCCTGGCAATCTAGGAAATCAAGGAGTGCAAAATGGTTGCTCTCCTCAGCTTGGGAGTTCAATTGCACCTGAAATTTTCAATCCCAAAACTTGTATGCTATTTTGGTTATATTCACTTCAAGGTATTAATATTGTGACTGCAAAATTGTACTACATTCACTTACATATATATAGTAAAACAGTTGGCACACATATCTTCTCATTATTCAAAATGTGGCATTCAATTCTTATGTGACACTCAAAATGTATCGAAATGTGACACAGAATGGGTCAGGAATTATTGCGAATCAATGCAACATTGACAAATCGTCCTCTGAGTTCCAATGTGTTCGCTGTACTAGTAGGCACAGAGAACACAGAGGACGAAATGATAATAGATTTTAAAGGCAGTCCCAAACAGGTCTGGCATTCCAGAAAGGCAAAGGGTGCAAAAAATTGCCCTCCTCAATTTTTTCTAGGCATGCAGTAGGCATGCAGCACTCCTGCGCTCCTAAAGACTACCAGGCCTGAATACCTGCATTACAATCATCTTTGAGAAATAATTTATCACTTTACCAGTTAAGTTATCTTAATTATAACTTAGAATAGTCAAACGTTTTATAAAAGAGTCAACTTCCTTGGTCCATGTGGGATAAACTGTTCACTCTGCAAAGTAATGAAAAATGTGACAACATTTGATAATGATGAAGGGCACTCATAGGGAGTTTATAGGGAAATAAACTATAAAACTGTGAATGTTATTTACGGGATTTTCTGTGAAAAGTTCAAACGGATAATTTACATAGGGGAAACAGAAACTACATGATACGAATGGCACAGTACAGCAGAAAGTTGATGACAAAGTTCCAAATCACTTCACAAAGAAACTTCACACCACAGTTGATTTCAGGGTAATAGGGATAGGGAAAATAAACAAGTCCACAGGACACAGAAAAGAGAAAGAAGTGTTATCGATACACAAACTCAATACGTTAAATACTAATGGGTAAAGTATCAAAAGGGTAAATTCATGTACCCCCCTACCAGCTACCAGTCCCGTCCAACATTACACACTGGCTCAATGGAAACAAATACAAAACAGTGCCTTCTTTCAGGCAGTTTTCATGCTTAGTTTTAAAATATTATATACCGGTAGGTTCAGTACGTGGAGAGTGGATTGTAACTAAATCACCCGCGGAGCGGAGTTATCATCCTAACTATAACATTCAAATTTTGTTCATGTGGGCATAAATATGTGACCTTAAACATCAATAAATAAATAAATAATATTTGTTCATGTGGACAAAAAACACAAGCAATGTTTCAGCCAATGGACCTCCGGGTTTAACCCGGAGATCCATTGGTTGAAACTTTGCCTGTGCTTATTATACTTTGCAACAAATTTGCAATTCTTCCTTCGGTGGAGTCTCCACTCTGTGGGTGATTTAGTGATAATACACTCTCCACATACTGTATGTGTGATAATGCATGTAAATCACTTGTAATACCATATCGAGGTAGCTTTAAAAGGCCCTCTTCTCACTTGTATATGTTTTCCACCATCTTGTGTCACTGCTGCCCATGCTTGTTGTGCATCTACATATTACATTGGTTAATTATGTAAGTTGTGTACATAACATCAAATTTTGATTCAACTACATTTCTAGCACCAATACAGACAACAGTGGCTGTCAAAACATTGCCAATGAAAGATTTTAACTCTACCCAACGTAGAAAATATCAAAATTTATTATTTTAATTACTATTTTTTCAAATGTTTCAAAACAATTTCAACAAAACCATATCAGGTGACCCCCATTGGAACGAGCTCAATTTGCAAATTACGTGGGCGGATGCAGGCGATTTGTTAGATAAAGGGTTAATATGAAAGTTGTTTTGTGAAATTATTATTTGTTATCCATATCTGTATTTCATTTTTATGTATGGTAATGTTCCTGAAGATATTTTCTATTCCATTGTATGTGCAGAAGTATAGAAGAAATGAAAATGAGTGCTTTGTCCTAAAAAAGAAAAAATATCCCAAACCAAAGTGAAAATAAAATAAAATTTTTCTTTGGAAAGTGAATAACAAAATTCCCCAATTTTGTTCTGATTTTTTTGTTATCTGTTTTCATAATGGTACATTACGAGAAGAGGATTTTTACCAAAGTGGATTCCAACTGAAGGGGCTTTTAACAAGAGGATCTTTCAGTCATGAGGTTTTTTACCTACACCAGATCACACCACACTCGGCTGCACCTCACCTCTCCCTTCCATTTCCCACATCTTTTGAATTTGTAATAAGGCCACAAACCATCATCAGACAAGTTGAAAGTCACATCAGTGGATAGTTGATGTTTAATAAGATTGCAAAACTAGATGGCACTGGTATTGCTGATCAGCTATGAATTGAAATTTGGCTTCTAGAATTCTAGACTGCGCTTCTAGCCCAAAACATAATGAGAAATCTCAAGATAGCATATTGTTTTGCTGGAAGCTTTACTTCAGTAACAGACTGGATGAACCTGACTTTCTTTCATTGTGCCATCAATATTTGCCTTCCTCCCTGTCTTCCAATCTATTGACTAAAGTCTGGATAATGACATCACTAATTTATTATCTAACAAAGAATTTTACAAAACCTTTCAAGTGAACCTAATCACCCACCAATTAGGTGTATATTATGTCTGAAATGTCAAGTGCTGTGGAAATTTGTTTGTTGATGTACTCTGCATTCACATTGATTTTGTTGAGACATAAGATCTAATGTTGAGCAGCTAATGTATGGGGGTTGGTTTGTGTGTGGCAAGCAGTCACAGTGAATACAGTGCAGAGGAACCCTGCTAATTGAATAGGCATTTTGCCTTTGAAAATTATTTAAGTAGCAGTCAGGGTGAGCTATTGCCATCACTTGGCATCCACCGTCTTAACTTACACACCGGTCTTCTTCTTCCAAACCACTGGACCAAACCTAACCAAACTTAGTTTTAGAGTTACCTCCCCTTTCCTCATGAATTGGTTTCCACAAAAAATCTAATTATGGCCTCATGCTTATAGCTTTTTGTTTGGAAATAATTATACCTCCCCCATACCCCTCCCCCCCCTCCCTTACAAAATACAGGGGATGTCGTAACCACTGCCTATTTGTCAGAATTACCTGGAAATTCCAGGATAGTTAACATGTCTGCCTCTGATACATAGCATTTTGAAATGCAAACATCTCCATTTAGTTGCGTGAGGTGAAAGGCTAATGAAGTAAAAGATTAGCCTGAATGCCTTATTTGTGAATGCATGAAAGTATTTTCAGCTTATAACTAAAGTAGTTTTGACCTTGAATTCTTGATACTCTTTTCTAGCATGCCATCATACAAATAATTGACTTGGTCTTGTTGTGGGGTCAAAAAGTCATGTATTAATCTTGCATGTTCAGTGAACTTTTATTACTTCAAGTTAACCCTTTAGGCATTACGTCCCTGTATAGCCCAAAACTGCTCCTTTTATATTGCTCTAAAAAAGCTGTTCTAAGTGTATTCTTCCTTGAGAACTCTTGGTGGGATGCATTTATCTTAACAATGTTTTTACATCATTGTTGGCTGCCTGTACAGACAGCCAACAATGATGTAGAAACATTGTTAAGTCAGCAGCCTTCAGCTGTGTACATGTCTCAGGCCTGGACTTTTGAAAAATGTAGGTGTGCTACTACGACTCCCCTAAACCAGTGCCATTAGAGCTATTCCATACTTGAGTCAGTTATTAATAAGGGAATTGAAGGTTTAAGGATAGCTGTTAACTCTTTACCCAACGAATCAGCCACATCTGCCTGCGTAATATTCAAATTCAGCAGCTGAAAAAATATTATTTTTAAAAAAATTTCTACAAAACCATATCGTGCGACCCCTCTTTGGAATGAGCTCGTCGTGATCGTTCCAATGAGGGGTCACATGATATTATTTTGTTGAATGTTTTTGAAAAATTAAAAAAATTGATATTTAAAATAATAAATTTTGATATCGTCTGTGTTGGGTAAAGGGTTAAGGCTCTTGAGAAGAGGAATTATGGCTCTTCTTAAATTGATTTTGCAGGAGCCATGCAGGGCGGAAGCTATATCTCCCGTCAAAAGATCAGTAATTAATTATTAACGTAGATTTAATCTGAGGCTTTAACCCTTTACCCAACGTAACGGCAAAAACCAGCCAGCACTATTCACAAAAATCACCAATTAAATTTCATTATTTTTTCATTTTTTGTCTCAAAAACATAGGTTATGACCCCTCGTTGAAATGAGCTCGTCGAGCTCGTTCCAACGACGGGTCATAACCTATGTTTTTGAGAGAAAAAAATGAAAAAATTAGTTATTCAAGAATGTTTTTAGGAAGTGTCGTCTGCTTTTCATGTTAGGTAAAGGCTTAAGGTAACAGGCTTAACTTGTAGATCACTAAAATATTTTTCTGTGGTCATTTGTAAAGCAAGTATTTTTTTTTTTTCAAAAGATATACTACAATAGAAAAGTAACCTAAGCTGCTTGTGAAAAACAGTTTCAGTTTCTTTTTGTAGTGTCAAATTTCTCCCTGCATGGTGTGCTGTTTCATCAAAAGAGGTATTAAACAAAGTTGTTTGACAATTAAAAACAACTGAAACTTTATTGTCACAGAGAACAGAAAATTAGTTTTTGAAAAATGAGCTTGTTTTCATCACAATTTTAAATAGGTCCATCTCACATTTAATGAATTTGGTAAGAGTTAATGTTGACATGTGTGTGTGTTTGTTTAGGCTTGGATTTGTATAAATTTCATGAAATCACATGGATAGTTCCATTATCAATTGAAAATATGCACATTTTTGTTCTGCAATGAACAACACAAAAGAATTCTGAATGTGCATCTTTTTTTGTTCGATTGGCTTCCTCCATATAAAAACTAAACATAAATTTAATAAGTTTTTTTTATTATACCCCCACAAAAATGAAAGTTTAGGGGGTATATAGGAGTCAACTTATCCGTTGGTCGGTCGGTCTGTTGCAAATGTAAACTTGTGGAGCGATCTACTTCCACAGTTTTAGCCGCATATTCATGAAACTTCACAAAAGTGATCAACATGATGAGGGGAAGTGCATGACATAATTTTTTTCCCTCTTGGTTTCAAGATGGCCGACTGGTGACCATATTGGATTTTTTTTATGTGAACTTGTGGATCGAACTACTCCACAGTTTTAGCCACATTGTCCTGAAACTTCACAAAATTATCAACATGATGAGGGGAAGTGCGTGACATAATTTTTTTCCCTCTCTGTTTCAAGATAGCCGACTGGTGGCTATATTGGATTATTTTTTTTACTTAGAAAAATTGAATGCCCCTTTTCAGTCACCCACACTAGGCGGTATGCCATAGTGGTGGTATACTGGGCGACAGACCATCTCTAGTTTCAACAAAACTAAAGCTAGAACCGAAACCAAGTTGTAGTTTTAAAACTGGACAGCAGTATCGATAATCATGATGTCATCTTCGTGTCACTGCCAAATTTACATTTCATTAAAAATTAATACATGCTGTATTGACGTTATTGACATGGTTAACCAGTCTGTTTTTTACTTTAGACTACTTGAAAAATATTTTTCCTAAATAACACCATTTCAGTTTTGGGACAAATGACTTCTGGTGAAGTAGGCCCTGGTAATCAACTTCTGGGGTGGAAAACCTTTACTGTTGTAGACCATGTATAAACAATTCACTGAACTTGACTTTCTTCATATTTTGTTGTGATGATTTAGCTGTAGATGGTGTAAATTAAAGTGACCCCTGAAAAGCACACTGATTTCAAAGTTTCAGGGAACAATTTTTTTTCGATATTGCAATTAACCCTTTGAACCTGAGAGTCTTCTTTTTCCGGCCCAGGAACATGATACGTCATAATTTCATCAAGTAGGATGGCCACTAAGTGAATGTGTGGGGCAGACCAACCTTGAGGCTGCACGTTGAAAATATTAATTGGTTTACCCCCAAATAGTCAATATGAACTCTTCCAATTGCTTCCATTGAACTGACATGGAGGATACCACCTTTGTTCAAAGGGTTAACTGGTAGAGTGCTAGACTCCACTATCAGGGCTCTACTTGAAAAGTGCCGAAAGCCACTTGAGTGGCTTTATACTGTTTGCATTAGCTTGTTGTTTGTGCAGTTGCAGATAAAGAAAGTTCATTTAAAATTGTTTTGTTACAATTTATTGGTAAGTGCCAACAGGCACTCTCCAATAAATAGTAACAAAACAATTATTGATGAACAAAATCTTGCTAAACTGAGACTCCCCTTGCTGGAAGCATTGAATCTTGGAAAAAATTACTCATGTTACAAATCACCTTTGAAAAATAATTCAGCACTCTACCAGTTAAGAATTTAATGAAGCGTTGTCAAACAAGATTAAATTGGTTAAATTCCTAGTTGCATCCTGGGAAAATATGTAGGATGAATTTTTGTATTTTGACATCAGTGTGCAGAGAGTCAATTATTTATTTATTTATTTATTGGTGTTTAAGGTCACATACTTATGCACAATGGTTGATCGTGACTGACAGTTTCACGGCTGGAGGAAGCCGGAGTACCTGAGAGAACCACCGAGCATCGACGAGCAACTGTCAGTTGAACGTTCTAACTCTGTTCAAGCTCCACTCAAGCAGGGTTACTGTGGTTGAAGACATGTGCACCATGGACATGCAGTATGCCTTAGTACATGGCGTCATTGTGCCCCCATGTAGGCAGCTTGAATAAAGTGCCTTGCCCAAGGACACAACGTGGGTCGTCCCAGATGGGGATCGAGCTCAGGACCTCTAGCATAGAAGTCCTACAGTCTTTTTCTATGCTTCCAGTCAAATTTCCATGCTGAAAATAATCTTAAGTCCAAAAATGAAAAATGTTTCCACTGACAAATTTTCTAAGTTCAGTTTTCCGTGCCTTTTTCAGGCTATGTCCAAGGTATGTCCATGGTGAACATCAGCTGTCTATGGTAATTCCATTGAACTTGTTCCAAGGTAGTAAAGAATCATTTACCAATCACATAAATTTCATGCCATTTCCTTGGATTTCCTAGGAATTCTAAAAAGTTCCATGCCAGTCTACGGAAATTTTAAATGCAGGGCACTGAGCCAATGCGCTCCCTGCTGAGAGTCAAATACATTAAACAAAAATAATAATAATACTACTGATATCCTCTCATGGGAATCATCAGCAGTGGTTTGGTAAAAAAATAAAATAAAAATTTTTTGGCTCTTTAGCCCTTTACCTAACGAATTGCCCACATCCACCCGCTTAATTTTCAAACTGAGCAGTTGAAAAAAATTAATTTTTAAAAATATGTCAACAAAACCATATCATGTGACCCCTCATTGGAACAAGCTTGATGAGCTCATTCCAGTGAGGGGTCACGTGATATGGTTTTGTTGAAATTTTTTTTAAAATACTATTTAAAATAATAAATTTTGATATTCTCTGCATTGAGTAAAGGGTTAGGCAGGGTTCATACTGAGCATGGAATCACGGGAAAAGTCCTGGAAAATGAAAATATTTTTTCCAGGCTTGGAAGTTTTAGAAAAACGTGGAATTTTTTTCGTGTAGTCTGAAAAAGTAATGGAAATTTGTCATGATAACGATGCAGTACGCGATTTCCCCCAAAAATCATTAATTAAAATTTTGCTGATGATAATTTTTTTTACCTGGTAAGCGTATGCATGGACATCACTGCCCACTTATGGATTATGACCAATCCACGGTGACTGTACTTTATATATTTTGAAATAAAATCAAGAGCAGGGTTAATATTTGGAAGTGAATTTAATAATCAGGCCTAAACATGTGCATTTCCCAAAGTGCACTATTTTTATTTCAGCAGAATTTATCATCGATCACTTCATCATAAGTGTGTATAAATTTAGTTCTCTTTTGCAATATAGTCTCACTCAAGTTGTATGTGATGCATATTGTGTTTGTCTAGTAAGTAGATCAGTAGAACATTATATCTCCAATTTGCTTCCATTTTTTAACTGTCGAAGTGCTAAAAGTTGAAGCCATCATTTATGTGCTGCCAATGACAGGAAAACTCGGAAGCATCTTTCATGTTCTAAAATGGTCAAATAGTAATTTTCTCTCATCTGAATGTTCATGTTTACAGGGTTCTCACTCAAATAAAAAGTCCTTGAATTTTGGCCCATTCCTTGAAAAGTGCTTGAACTTGTTTCTAGCCCTGAAAAAGTACTTTGATTTTCCATCACTCACCTTGAAAAGTATTTAACCCTTTACCCAACGCAGATGATTTCAAAATTTATTATTTTAAATATCATTTTTTAAATTTTTTCAAAAAATTTCAACAAAACCATATCATGTGACCCTCTTTGGAATGAGCTCGTTCCAAAGAGGGGTCACATGATATGATTTTGTTGAAATTTTTCGAAAAATAATATTTTTTCTGCTGCTGAATTTGCTTATTACGCAGGCGGATGCGGGCGATTCATTGGGTAAAGGGTTAAATTCAGTTTACCTATAACCTCAGAGGAAATAAGTCTTAGGATAACCCTCCCCACATACACGAAATGTCAGAAAGTCTGTCAGGAATCACATTTATTTGATCTCTATATGATCCTGTGAGTGCAACAATGCTTTAGCATTGCAGATGGCTCCTTGTTGAACTCAAGGAACGATATTTATCTGGCTTGTTGGGTTTTCCACAGATCAGGTGCTCGAGACAGAAATTCTTTGTGTTGCTATGGCTTTGTAAGTTCATGTCAAAATTATAACTGTCCTTGAAAATCATGGTCCTTGAAAAGTGCTTAAATAGTGCTTAAATTTGATTTTCTGATATTAGTGGGAACCCTGGTTTATGTTTATTGGGGCTTAACAATTCTTTGAACAGCCGTGGTCTTTTCTTAGATTAAGGGTTAACACTCTTCTAAAAGTAATGTCAATATCTGATTGGCTGCATTCAGAAAAATCGTCATTCAAATTATTGTGTTCATTGCTTAACATATTGTCTTCAGTTTGAAAGGTTAACAGTACACTCTCCAATAAATTGTAACAAAGTTTTCTGAAATTTTTTGCAACTGTGGAGAAAATAATAAGCAAATGCAAATACTGTGAAGCTACTGGACTTTTGAATAGAGGCATGATAATCCATAATTTATTCCATGCCTGTTCTTTGAAATCCCCATCTACAGCAACTCTAAACCGAGCGGAAAATGAAAATCTGTTCCTCACATGTGTGGAACGGAAATCGTTGATGGACTATTTTTATAAAGAAGCAAATTTCACTGGAATTTTCTACAAATCGTGTACTGCAATTACAATTTCAATCCCTAGCGATAACTAAAAATCGTCCCCTGAGTTCCAGTGTGTTCTATATGCCAGTAGGCACATAGAACACATTGGAACTCAGAAGATGAAAGAGTAACACAGGTTCCCCTCGTAAGTTTGGTTGGCGACAAAATGTGTTCTTTTTGGTGATAATTTTCAAATGAATTGTCGAGTGTCCTTCTAATAATTGTTTTATAGACGTGAAGGCATGTAATAAACACAGAACGACACGCATGTGTGAATGGGTTAATCGATATGGCACTTGTGCCATCACGAAAGGATAAAACTCGAGGCCTGCGGTTTCTCATTCTATCCTTCCGCGCTGGCACTCATGCCATAGCGATTAACCCATTCACACACACGCGTGTCATTCTATGTATATCTTGTTTGAGAAGAGCTCTGTCAAACAAGAAACAATAGAATAAATGCTTGTTTTATTAGTAGAGTACAGGAAAATGACCAGACTTCTGTAAATTTTATACTCCTGCTGACTTGAAATTTTTCATTTGTCAAAAGCTGCTATCCAATTTACAAATTTCCACTGTATTTACAATGCAAAAGACTCATCAAAAATGCTGTAAGCATCATAACTCATTGATTAAGTTTTGAAGAATGGTTCGTTTCTAATATTCAATACATCAAGACATTCATTTACAACTGCCATCTCAGTTTATAGAGATTACTCTAAATAATAGAATCAGGTGATTCTCATGAGATGTAACAACATATTTTGTTGGACCAGGAATGAATTTCCAGTGAAGTTTTTTCTTTAAGAAGTGTGAATTTTATTGCAATAGTGAGGATGGATGCAGCCAAAACTAATCTTGTAAAATATAGCAGATGGGAATACCTATGAAATTTGGTTATTAACCCTTTACCTAACATGAAAAGCAGATGACACTTGTCATGATCGGTCAACCGTGATGGCTGCCCAAGCCCCAAACCTGAAAACCTTTAGCACAGTCTATGGGTCGTATTTATGAAGGGATTTCATTATAACTTGGTAGGATGACTGTATAATGTCTAGATGAGAACATCCCCTTTTGGCCATGATAATCTGTCAACCGTGATGGCTGCCCAAGCCCGAAACCCAAAAACTTTTAGCACAGTCTACAGGCCGTATTTAATATGGAGGGATTTCATTGTTACTTGGTAGGATGATTCCGTATGATGTCCAGATGAGTACTTCCCCATTTGGTCACGATCTGTCAAACGTGACGGCTGCCCAAGCCCAAAACCTGAAAACCTTTAGCACAGTTGACAGGTTGTATTTATGGAGGGATTTCATTATAACTTGGTAGGATGACTCTAAATAATGACTAGATTAGAACATCCCCTTTTGGTCACAATCGCTCAACTGTAATGGCTGCAGGGGCCAGAAAACCTTTAGCACAGTCTACAGGTCGCGTATTTATGAAGGGATTTCATTGTAACTTGGTAGGATGACTCCAGATAATGTCTACATGAGAATGTCCCCTTTTGGTCATGATCATTCAACCATGACGGCTGCCCGAGCCCAAAACCTGGAAACCTTTAAAACAGTCTAAAGGTCGTATTTATGAAAGGATTTCATTGTAACTTTGTAGGATGACTCAGTATAATGTCTAGATGATGATGTCCCCTTTTGGTTGCGATGGGTCAACCGTGATGGCTACACAGGCCCAAAGCCTGAAAACCTTTAACAGTCTACAGGCCATATTTATGAAGGGACTTCATTGTAACTTGATAGGATGACTCGTTTTGGAATAATTTCACTGTAACTTGATAACACCTCAAATTATTTTTATTGAAAACATAGCAGACAGGGAACAGAAATTAACATATTCTCAATTATCACAATTCTTGTCGTATTTCATAATCCTTTCATAAACATTGAACATTATCCTTTTCATCAAACACAACACACAGTCAAGTTAAGCTACAGTGTCATTGACACTTTCATTTATCCTCCTCTGACAAAGTCAGGGTGGTTGTGGAGGGGGGAATATTAAAATGATGTTTGTCCATAAGTCTGTCACGATAGTTTGTCTTACATTGGTAGATTTTTATGAAATTTGATGTGAAGTAAGAGTATGAAGTATGAAAAATTTTATCGCATAATCCATTTCATCGTGGGTAAACCATTTTTTATCCTCTAACAAAGTCGGGGGGGGGGGGGGGGGTGGGGGGTGGAGAATATTGAAATGAAATGATGTTTGTCCATCAATCTGTCACAAATTTTTGTCTTACATTGTTAGATTTTTATGAAATTTGATGTGAAGTAAAAGTAGGAAGTATGAAAAATGTAATCGCATAATCCATTTCATCCTGTGTAACCCATTTTTTATCCTCCTCTGACAAAGTCAGGGTTTGGGCGGATATTGAAATGATGTTTGTCCATCAGTCTCACAAATGTTTGTCTTACATTCTTAGATTTTTAGGAAATTTGGTGTGAAGTATATTGAAATGAAATGATGTTTGTCCATCAATCTGTCACAAATTTTTGTCTTACATTGTTAGATTTTTATGAAATTTGATGTGAAGTAAAAGTAGGAAGTATGAAAAATGTAATCGCATAATCCATTTCATCCTGTGTAACCCATTTTTTATCCTCCTCTGACAAAGTCAGGGTGTGGGCGGATATTGAAATGATGTTTGTCCATCAGTCTCACAAATGTTTGTCTTACATTCTTAGATTTTTAGGAAATTTGGTGTGAAGTATATTGAAATGAAATGATGTTTGTCCATCAATCTGTCACAAATTTTTGTCTTACATTGTTAGATTTTTATGAAATTTGATGTGAAGTAAAAGTAGGAAGTATGAAAAATGTAATCGCATAATCCATTTCATCCTGTGTAACCCATTTTTTATCCTCCTCTGACAAAGTCAGGGTGTGGGCAGATATTGAAATGATATTTGTCCATCAGTCTCACAAATGTTTGTCTCACATTCTTAGATTTTTAGGAAATTTGGTGTGAAGTAAAAGTATGAAGTGTAGATGTGCATATGGATAGGAATTTACGATTCTGCTATTTTTTCCAGAGCTATCTCCCTTTTTAATGTTAAATGTCCATCACAAATTTTTGTCCTTTTAACTATATATACATTTCTAGGTGGATTTTCATGACAATTGATGTAAAGTATGAGTGTGCAGTGTAGATGTGGAAAAGAATTTTTGTGTTTTTTTCCAAGGTTATTGGTCTTTTTTATTGTTGAATGTCCACCACAACTATGGTCCAGAACAAATGGACATAAAAGACTAGACTGAAAAACAATTACCCATGTTCAACAGATCGTCGCCTGAGTGCTAGAATGTCCTATGTCCCATAGGGGACATAGGACATTCTAGCACTCAGGCGACGAGATGATAAACATGATGCAAGCCCAAGTATACAACAGGAAATGAAAAGATAGTTCTTTTATCCAAGAAATAGTTCTTTTTCCAAAGGAAGTAGGTAAGAAAGGCCAAATTCCCAAATTAGTTAACTGGGGAAAAATTGCCATTGGTTTGAATGGAAGAAATCTGAACACAATGGGACAACCACTACATTCAGATAACTGAACAAGTCATACTAAATGTACTTGGCCTCACCCTACATGTGTTAATTCACGCACTACTAGATTCACCACATCTATAGATCCATTCCTCCAATGAAAAATAGGTCTCATGATCAGGAAGTTGTGAAATCTCTGCATAACCTGGGCGATTACTCCCATAAGTTTGATTGGCTTGCATATTTTTGAGTACATATCAGATCCATCTCTTTCGTGACTGTGAGGACATCAAAGTTCTCAATGAGCTCTGTCAAACAGGACTGAATTGGTTAAATTCCAAGTTGCATTATGGAAAAAAAGTGGCTTGAAATTTTGATATTTCGACATCAGTATGCAAAGGGTTGAATCATTTGGTCAAGCATTGTTATGAATAACTTTGTTTTGTTTTATTTTCCAGGTGTGATGGCAATATCATGGTTAGTGAATCGTGTGCGTTTGATACGCCTTACAAAAATAGATCAATTTATTATGTCATATGGTGGTCTGAGAGGAGGGATCGCCTTCTGTCTTTCATTACTTCTCAAGGAAGAACTTGTTCCGGAGAAACATCTTATGATAACAACAACTATTGTTGTTGTATTTTTTACAGTTTTTGTTCAGGTAAGGCCTAAAAAAATTAAAAATCTGTTTCTCAGGCCCTCCTGCATGGTCCTTTTGTCTGCCGCATGCTCTCTTTTTATAACCAATGTAAGCTTTAAAAAAATAAAAATTAAATGGTTTATGTCTGATAATTACCCAAGTTAAAAAAAATTGATAAATTTGTCCCTTGAGTGCAAGAAGGCTTTGCAATGCTTCAAGATTATGAGTCCTAAAACAAACCAAGAACATGAACTTTTAATGGCAAAGAAATAATTACACAAAATAAAAAATAAAATAAAAACTGCTCGCCCACATGCAATTTTACAAATAATGGCCCAAGAAACAGAAGATCTACTTTGTGTGGCCTAAGTTACATTTTATTGTTTTTCTGATGTTCTAGAAGACTTGAGAAACGACATCCATCCAAGTGTCCTTGTTTGAAGTCTTTTCATGCTTCCAGGTTTTTGGTACCTTTGTGAAGTAATCAACTCATACATTTTTAAATACATTGGAGCCCACTTAATTGGATATCTCTTAACTGAATAACCCTGTTAATTGAATATAATTTCCAAACACAAAACCATTTACTATACTTCCAGTACAAATTTGACCTGTTAATTTAATATTGGTTATAGAGTAAACTCCTGTTAATTTGATAAAGAATATTGTAACCTGTTGAGAAATTACCCTGACTCTGCACAGTTTTCCCTTGCATCAGTACATCCAGTACAGGCATTTAATCTATTATATCTTGTTTGACAGAGCTCATGGAATAAATGCTAAGTGTATCTCTAGAATACAGAAATGTGACACAATTCCTGTTAATTGAATACTCCTGTTAATTGAATAATTTTCTTTGACAAAGTGGCTATTCAATTAACAGGGTTCCACTGTACTTGAAATTTGTTCATTTTCTCTCAAAGTCTTTAAGTTTTAAGAATGCTTCAAAGTTTTAATTTCTGTTGCAAGGCAATAAATGCTGTGCAACAGAAATTAAAGGTTTGAGGCATTCTTAAAATCAAAGACTTTCCAACTATAAATTTTGCTTCAGTGTTGTGCCAGATATTTTACATGACTGGAAATATGCATGTTTGTTGCAAACTTCAGTGTCTGTTTTTATACTCTGAAGTGGGGCTACATTGTCGATGGCCTGTATGTCCGTACATCCGTCCATCCATTCATTCATCCATCTGTCCACCCATCCATACGTACATCCATCTGAACTTGTGTGCACAACTCCTTCTACATTATTGAACCGATTTTGATGAAGCATCTCAAACATTATGACTAGCAAGTGAACATGCGCATATTCTAAAATTATTCATCTGCAACAATTTTATCCAGGTTATCCCCCCCTGAAATTAGATTTATTATGGATTTTCAAATACGATTTGCAACTCCTCCTACATTATAGAAGCAATTTCAATGAGACTTCCTAATGCTGTGCAACAGAAATTAAAGGTTTGAGGCATTCTTTCCCACGATAAAATTTGCTTCAGTGTTGTGCCAGATAGGTTGTTCCAGATAGTTTACATGACTGGTAAATATGCTTGTTTGTTGTAAACTTCAGTGCCTGTTTTTATACTTTGAAGTGGGGCTATAGTGTCGACAGCCTGTATGTCTGTACATCTGTCCATCCATTTGTTCATCCATCTGTCCATCCATCCATCCGTATGAACTTTTTATGGATTTTCAAATGTTAATGAACCAGTTTTGATCAAACTAACAAGTGGGCATATGCTTATTCCAAAATTTTTGAACTCTGACAATTTTAACCAAGTTATCTCCCATGAACTTGGATTTATTATTGGTTTTTATGTGAACCCATACTATGTATGGTACACATAATGCCGGCATCTGGGGTGGCCATCCGTCGTTCGTCCATCCTTTGTCCATCTGTCTGTCCATCTGTCTGTCCGCCTGTCCATCCGGCATCCATATCCATTTCTTTGGCATTCGATAACTTGAAAAATATTGCTTGGATTGTCAAGTTACTTTATATTTGTGTTCAGGTTACTGATGTTCCGAGCTGTATAGTTTTTGGTGTAAATCTGATAATTTGATCCTGAGATATTAACCCTTTATCCTTCAAATTGAAAATTCCTCCAATCCCTTTGGCATTCGATAACTTGAAAAATATTGCTTGGATTGTCTAGTTACTTTATATTTGTGTTCAGGTTACTGATTTGCCGAGCTGTATAGTTTTTGGTGTAAATCTGATAATTTGATCCTGAGATATTAACCCTTTATCCTTCAAATTGAAAATTCCTCCAATCCCTTTGGCATCGATAACTTGAAAAATATTGCTTGGATTGTTTAGTTACTTTATATTTGTGTTCAGGTTACTTATTTGCCGAGCTGTATAGTTTTTGGTGTAAATCTGATGATTTGATCCTGAGATATTAACCCTTTATCCTTCAAATTGAGAATTCCTCCAATCCCTTTGGCATTCGATAACTTGAAAAATATTGCTTGGATTGTCAAGTTACTTTATATTTGTGTTCAGGTTACTGATTAGCCGAACTGTATAGTTTTTCGTGTAAATCTGTTATTTTGATCCTGAGATATTAACCCTTTATCCTTCAAATTGAAAATTCCTCCAATCCCTTTGGCATTCGATAACTCAAAAAATATTGCTTGTATTGTCAAGTTACTTTATATTTGTGTTCAGGTTACTGATGTGCCGAGCTGTATAGTTTTTGTTGTAAATATGATAATTTGATCCTGAGATATTAACCCTTTATCCTTCAAATTGAAAATTCCTCCAATCCCTTTGGCATTTGATAACTTGAAAAATATTGCTTGGATTGTCAAGTTACTTTATATTTGTGTTCAGGTTACTGATGTGCCGAGATATTAACCCTTTATCCTTCAAATTGAAAATTGCTCCAATCCCTTTGGCATGAGATAACTCAAAAAATATCAATCAGATTGTCATGTTACTTTATGTATTTATTCAGGTTACTGATATGCTGTGTTGTATAGTTTTTTATGTAAATCTGATAATTTGATCCAGAGATATTAACCCTTTATCCATCAAATTAGACACTCCTCCAATCCATTTCTGTATGTACCCATACCATGTATGGTGTACATAATTTCGGCATCCGTGGTGGCCCTCTGTCATACAGCTTTCTACTAGTTGCATGTATGGGTACACATCTGACGATTTCATCGGCCTATTTTTCAACCTCAACATTCAGATGTGCATTCCAGTAAGCCAGAAGTGGTGGTATTAATCACCTTTTGTGATAGTTCTTGTTTGATTTATGATTGGAAACAGCCCTAGGGATTCTTTTGGGTGTACAATGGGGCCGAATATGGGATCATTTCCAAATGGAATTTTGACATGATTTTTAGCTCAACTTTGGCGAAGCCAAATTTGAGCTTCTGCCATGGCCCATCATCCGTCTGTCCATCTGTCTGTCTGTCCGTCAACAATTGGATACGGCTCGGCCTAGAGGCCGTATTTATGAACCGATCTTCACGAAACTTCTTGGGTACCTTTGTTATGACCGTGGGACGAGAACGAGTGTTTTTGGGTTTGGTCCGAAATTCAAGATGGCTGCCAGCCGCCATTTTGTACCGACAATGCAGAAATCTGTTTTTTGTACAGAACTTCCATATGAAAGCTATGATTTGAATAATTTTTTGTATGAATGTTTAGTACCATGGGATACATCACATATAATACGGGTTTTTTTCCTCGTGCGTAAATTATGCAAATTAGACGAACTTTGATGTTTTTTGGTGTTACTTTCAGCACTGAAAGTGCAAATGCCAATACGGCTCGGGCTAGAGGCCGTATTTATGAACCGATCTTTACGAAATTCCTTGGGTACCTTTGCTATCACCGTGGGACGAGAACGAGTGTTTTTGGGTCCGGTCCGAAATTCAAGATGGCCGATGGCAGCCATTTTGTACAAAATTTGGTGCAATCAGATTTTTGCACAGAACTTCCATATGAAAGCGCTGATTTGAATAATTTTTTGTGTGAATGTTTAGTATCATGGGATACATCACATATAATACGGGTTTTTTTCTCGTACAGAAATTATGCAAATTAGATGAACTTTGATTTTTTCAGTGCTACTTACACACAGTAAGTACACATGTCAATATGGCTCAGGCTAGAGTCTGTATTTATGAACCGATCTTCATGAAAGTCTTGGGTACCTTTGTTATGACCTTGGGACAAGAACGAGTGTTTCTGGGTGCGGTCCAAAATTCAAGATGGCTGCCAGTGGCCATTTTGTACCGAAATTAGGTCTAATCAGTTTTTTGTACACAACTTCTATATACGGCTCAGGCTAGAGGCCGTATTTATGAACCGATCTTTACGAAACTTCTTGAGTACCTTTGTTATCACCGTGGGATGAGAACGAGTGTTTTTGGGTGTGGTCCAAAATTCAAGATGACCACCAGCAGCCATTTTGTACCAAAATTAGTGCAATCAGTCTTTTGTGTAGAACTTCTGTATGAAAGTTCTGATTTGAATATATTTTTGTATGAATGTTTAGTAACATGGAATACGTCACATATAGTACGGGTTTTTTTCTCGTGCAGAAATTATGCAAATTAGATGAACTTTGATTTATTCATTGCTACTTATACACTGTAAGTGCACATGTCAATACGGCTCGGGCTAGAGGCTGTATTTATGAACCGATCTTCACAAAACTTCTTGGGTACCTTTGTTATCTCCTTGGGACGAGAACGAGTGTTTCTGGGTGCAGTCCAGAATTCAAGATGGCTGCCAGAGGCCATTTTGTACCGAAATTAGGTCCAATCAGTTTTTTGTCACAACTTCTACACAGCTCATATTTGTGAACTGATCTTCACGAAACTTCTTGGGTACCTTTGTTTTCACCTTGGGGCAGGAATGAGTGTGTTTTGGGGTGCCTTTGTTATCACTGTGCTATGAGAACAAATATTTTGGGGTTCAGAACGTCAGACCCACTCTGGGACTCAAAGATTTTTTTCTAGTTTAGCATCTGACTGTCACCCACCTTTACAATACTTTACCTATACATTTGTTACAGGCAACGGTCAGTATTTATGTACAGACCGTTACAATACTTTATATGTACCTTTGTTATCAGGTCATTACCTAGATGTTTGTCATTGCTGTGTCACATATAATACATGTACATGTCTTTGTCTTGACAAGTTGAGCTACAGTGTCATTGACACTTTCATTCCCAATTCAAACCAAAAATTTCCCAATCTCGGTCCTCATTCAAATAAAAATTTAATTATTCTTTAACTCTTTAAGGCCTAATTATGGCTTTAGTCACTTTTTGCCTCAAAAAACATGTACCTCAACAGGCAGTTTTTAGATACATTTGCATGTTGCATCCTAAGAATCTTGTCAGTTGTTTACAGCCAAGACTTGCCAAGACACAACTACAAAGCCACAGAAAGTAGGCTGTTGAAATGTAGCAAAATCCATAAATATGTTCATTATTTAGACACTTCACTGCCATTGCCCACATGGGACACAGTGACATTGTGTACTAAGGCATACTGCACATCGATGGAGCAAATGTCTTCAACCAATGCTAACCCTGCTTGTGTGGTGTTAGTATGTTGGGGAGCTGACAGTTGCTTGCTATTGCACAGTGGTTCTCTCTGCTTCCTCCACCCGCAAAACGGTTGTGAACATGATTAGCCATTGTGCAGAAATATGTGACCTTAAAACACCAATAAATAAATAATAAATAAATAATGTTCTTTATTCAATAGTATAAGAACAATTTATTTAATAGAGATTACAGAGACTGATTATTAGCCCGACTGTTTATAGTAAGGGGTATAGTAATGACTTTTGTCCGCCCGTCCGCACGTCTTTCCGTCTGTTAACATTTAGAGTTTTTGGTTAAAGTTTGTGGTTAAAGTTTTTTACTGAAGGTTCAAGTGGGTTTTTCTTGTTTTTTTTTTCTTATTCCTGTTTAGTTGACATTTCGAGTTTTGGTTAAAGTTTGTGGTTAAAGTTTTTTGTTCAACCTTCAAGTACAGACTATACTCAGTATTTCTTGTCTGATCATCACAAAATTTCATATGCAGGTTTTAGGTCATGTCTGCATGAGAATGTCCCCTTTTGGTTGTGATCGGTCAACCGGTATGGCTGCCCGAGCCCAAAACCCGAAAACCATTAGCACAGTCTACAGGTTGTATTTATGAAGGCATTTCATTGCAACTTCATAGAATGCCTCTGTATAATGCCTAGATGAGAACGTCCCTGTTTGGGCATGATCTGTCAACCGCGATGGCTGCCCAAGCCCAAAACCCAAAATCTATTAGCACAGTCTGCAGGTCATGTTTAATATGGACGGATTTCATTGTAACTTGATACGATGACTCCATATGAGTCTACATGAGAATTTCCCCATTTGGGCGTGATCTATCAACTGTCACGACAACCCAAGCCCAAAACCCGAAAACCTTTAGCACAGTCTACAGGTCATATTTATGGAGGGATTTCATTGTAACTTCATAGGTTGACTTCGTATAATTTCTACACATGAGAAAGTCCCCTTTTGGAGGTGATTGGGCAACTGCGACGGCTACAGGTGCCCGAAGCCCGAAAACCTTCAGCACAGTCTACAGGTCATATTTATAAAGGGATTTCAGTGTAACTTTGTAGGATCAATCCACATGATGCCCAGATGAGAATGTCCCCTTTTGGTTGCAATCATTCATTCTCCATGATGGCTGCCCGAGCCTAAAGCCCAAAAACCTTTAGGACAGTCTACACATCATATTTATGGAGGGATTTCATTGCAACTTGATAGGTTGACTTCATATAATGTCTACATGAGAACGTCCCCTTTTGGGCAACTGTGACGGCAACAGGGGCCTGAAGCTCGAAAACCTTTAGCACAGTCTACAGGTCATATTTATGGAGGGATTTCATTGTAACTTGATAGGTTGACTTCATATAATGTCTAGATGAGAATGTTCCCTTTTGGGCAACTGTGACGGCAACAGAGGCCCGAAGCCCGAAAACCTTTAGAATATTCCACAGGCCATAATTATGAAGGAATTTCATTGTAGCTTGATAGGATAAAAACCCACACAAACACCATCACCCCCTAATCCCCACCTCCACCTCCCCCACTCCCCCCACCCCCCATTAGGCTTTTTTTTTTCTTCTTTTCTCCAATATGCATTTTGAACTATTTACAGTCACTACATGTGGAACCTTTTTTTAAACTTACCTCCTCCATCCCTACCCCCTTCCCACCGGGGGCCAATTAGGCACTTTTTTTTCTTTCATCAAAAAATCTTGTTTACAGTTTTGGTTACAAACCCAAACACCACCGCTCCCCTCTCTCCCCCCCCCCCCCCCCCCCCCCAATTAGGCATATTTTTTTTTTATTTCCTTCAATATGCATTTTGAACTATTTACAGTCATTATATGCAGAACCCTTTCTTTCCTTTTGTCAAAAATGCTTTTTTACAGTTTTGGTGTTAAAGTTTGTGGCTAAAAATCCAGACTGAAATCCCCCCCCCCCCCCCCCCCCCCCCCCCCCCCCCCCAATTAGGCATTTTTTCTTTTTTTCCTTGAATATGCATTTTGAACTATTTACAGTCACTACATGCCGAACCTTTTTTCAAACTCACGACCCCTCTCCCCTCCCCCCCCCCCCCCAAATTAGGCACTTTTTTTTCTTTCGTCAAAAATGCTTTTTTTACAGTTTTCGTTAATGTTTGTGGTTAAAAACCCAGACAAACACCATCACCCACCCCACCCCCATCTCCCACCCCCACCCCATGGTGCCAGTTAAGTATTTTTTTTTTCTCTGCTCAAAATGCATTCTGAAGGATTTAGACTGACCACATGTAAAAAAAAAATGGACTCCCCAAACACACCCCCACTCTCCCCCACCCCTCATCCCCCACCCCACCTCCTCACCCAGGGCCATTCATACAATATTTTTTCTTTGGTACAAAATGCATTTTTAGCCTGACTGTTTATAGACGGGGCTACAGTCATGACTTTCGTCCGTCCATCTGTCGGTCCATCCATCTGTCTGTAAACAATTGGTTTCCGACTGATAACTCCAGTTTGGATTATTTGATTTCAACCAAAGTTGTTATGTGTATTTTCCAGCTAGTAATACAGGCCAGGTTTCAATATAGGTTCCACAACTCCCCCCCCCCCCCCCCCAACCCCCCCCCCCCCCCCCCCCCCCCACACACCCCACACACACAAACACAAATTGTCACTTAGGCAATTATTCCCAAAATGCATTTTGAAGGATTGGGAGTTATTACATGCAAAAAAGAAAATTGACTCATATAGCCAAACATTGCTTTATGTACTGCATCTTTAATCCTTTACCTTACACAAGTTGAAGCCAACAGTTCAAATTATTTTTCTGAAACCTCAGATTTTTTCATTTTTTATTTACTTTTGACCATGGCTTATTACTCCTTATTGGAACAAGCTCATCAAGTTTGTTCCATTAATAGGTCATGAGGTATGTTTTGAAGTAGAGAAATGAAAAAATAAAATTTGAATAGCAAGTTTTGTACATCACGAGTGGGGATATGGCAGATTCGTTAGGTAAACAGTTAACAAAAAATGGCTCCGACTATTTTGCATCTAAGCATTGCCATTTCTGGTACAGTCGGGCCATATGCGTGACATCACTCTAGTTATTTCATGGGATTGTTTTGTTATAAGCCTTCTACAAGACATGTAGCAGGTTCTGAATTAATGTTCTCAGTACAATGTGGATGTAACATTTCTTATGTGTGTTTCTTCTCCCAAACAAATTCCCAATTGCAGTCTTCATGATGCAAATTTTCCCAATTGCATGGACCCCCAGACCCTTTCTAAAGAGGGCAGAAGAATCCCTGCAGTCCGTTTTTAAACAGATAGCTCTATTCTGACTCATAAGTTTACTCTTAGCTTCATGAAGATGGCAAAGAATGGTCTTAAAAATTGTTAAGGAGGTCTTTGAAAATTGCTTGGAAAGTCCCTGAAATGACCTTATTCTTGAGACAATAAGCCCTGTGCTGATTTATTTAATTTTGAAATTTCTTGGATACAGTTTGTTTTTCATTTTGTTTTACAGGGTATAACTATTAAGCCAGTGGTAAATGCTATGAAAGTTGAGAAAAATACTAAAATAAAACAAACAATGAATGGAAAGATTCAGGATAGGGTAAGTTACCTTTCACTAACTACAGTGTTCTACATTTGCATGGATACGAACTCATGGAATATTTATCTCAAGTGCAAAAAGTTTCAACACCAAACCACTTATCATAATTTTTTAAGAAATTTGTCTGGTTATTTGCTATTAAGTTATCGAAGAAACCCTTGTAAATTGAATATGAAGAATTTCACCCTTTAAATCCTTGTTTCCTGGAGTGGTATCTCCTTTGTGTACTTTTTAAGTAGTCTGGATTAAAAGTCCTTCCTGTTCATGCTGATTTTATTGAGAGTGAAAATCCACTTGATTTGCATATGGTGACGAAACTCAGTGCTGGAGTTGTTGTCTTGGTCTGAGCTGAGGACCTGTATCATTCCATACTGTAAATCCTATAGCCATATAATGATGGAAGTTATTCTCAAATGTAGAAGAGGCAGAGAGAATTTATATATTTTCTTGATGTCTCCACACCTTCTCAAATTTGGACACACCTGTGAATGGTGTGAAATTGAAGGAATCTAAAGACTTGAAATTTGTCTTGGGTATCCCAAGAGCTAATAAAAATATAAAACTTTTAATAGCCCCTATTTCCTGAACTGCATGGAAGAGAATTATTATTTGGTGTGAAGCATCCTTAGAACCAGTGGAATCAAATGGGCTAAAAAATTTGCATTTGGTTTTGTCAAAGGATACCATACAGAGATGCCTATTTTAACTGGGAGAGTCTGGGAGAGTGCTTAATTATTTTTGGTTGTCAAACTTTGTTCACATGCCTATAGACACTCCCATAAACTGTATCAAGGCAAATCCATACAGAATAAATAATTTCTTTTCAAAGATAATACGATGCACATCCAGTGAATATGAAGCTTTCAAACTGGGGCACCAGCACTTCATGGTAAAGCCCAAATATGGGATTCCAACTCATGACCAGTTAACACCGACATACAGTTGAGTTGAAAATGATTTGTCTGAATCAAATGGGCTGGAAGAGGAAAGTGAAAAAAATATTTCCAATTGCTATTTGAACATCTATTGCTGGATGGGTTTGGTTATTTCATCTGTTATGTCTGGTGGTTTGGTTATTTCATCTGTTATGTCTGATTGATTTATAAAGTTAAGGGTTAATTCAAGACACAATCTGATTTGTACTGACATCTGTGTCGACTTACCTGCCAAAGTGTGTAGTTTTTAGCCATTTGAAAACTCCAAAAGAAGTGTTTTAGAAAGCATACATACCTTTACCTCACATGACTTTGAAGACCACCTGCACTTTGTCTTCTTCTTCAGACTGTTAAAAAATTCTTGTTCTCAGGAAATTTTTCTTGAATTCTTTTATGGGGGTTGGGGGGACTTTTGTTTTACCTCTGTTCTGTATGAAATGTTAACTCTCCTGGGAATCATTAGTCATTCAACAGTTGTTTTGTTTAAATTAGGAGTCGCCATTTTGTTTATTTCATATCACACTTTGAAAGAAAGACTTTGAGTGTAGATTTTGACTGGTTTATAAAAAAAACTGGGTAAAAACATTTTTGCCAAATTTTGATGATGAGGGAGTGTTTTTTACAGATTTTAAATGATTAGGGAGATGCCAGAGAAACACAATTTTTATTTCTGATATCTTTAACTATTTATTTATTGGTGTTTAAGGTCACATACTTATGCACAATGGCTAATCATGACCATGACAGTTTTACGGGTGGAGGAAACCGGAGTACCCAGAGAGAACCACTGAGCAACGACGAGCAGCTGCCACCTCCCCAACATCATAACTCCGCACTGCAGCACAGGCAGGGTTAGATTGGTTGAAAACGTGTGTACCGTCGACGTGCTGTATGCCTTAGTACACGGCGTCATCGTGCCCCTATGTGGACACTCGGGGTTAAGTACCTTGCCCAAGGACACAACGCGGGAGTCTGAATCGATTGCTCAGACGGTCACCCATCCGAGGATTATCCGGGCTCGACGTTGCTTAACTTCGGTGATCTGACGAGAACCAGTTACCGTGACGCCACCGCGACCCCCTGATATCTTCAACTGGTAAAGTGCTAAATTCTTTTTCAAAGATTATTTTGAAACATGAGTATTTTTTCAAAGATACAATTCTACCAGCAAGGGTAGCCTTAATTCATCACAGTTTTGTTCATAAATAATTGTTTAGTTACCATTTATTGGAGAGTGCCTGTTGGCACTCTCCAATAAATGGTAACAAAACAGTTTTATAAGAACAATTTTTTTCCTACTACTGCACAAATAACAAGGTTATGTATGTGGTGTAAAACCACTATAGTGGCTTTCAGCACTTTTCAATGGAGCCATGATAGTGGTTTCTATCACTTAATTACTTGATGAGATATTTTTGTTTCTAGCTTCCAAAATAGCTTATGACAATATTTGAAACTGATTTTTGCATATAGTTGTGGGTGCATTTGTCAGATTTGATCACATTTTGGTTACTAGTTACTAAATGCTATTGATGGTTAACAGAGAGATTTTTCTTCAGTTTTTAGATCATCTGATGGCTGGAATAGAGGATATTGTAGGAAGAAACACACATCATTCCATGAGAGATAAGTAAGTATTTTTTATCATTTGTAAAGTATGACAGGTTTCCTTAACTCTTTACCCAACACAGATGTTATCAAAATTTATTAATTTAAATATCATTTCTTAACATTTTTCCAAAAATTTCAGCAAAACCATATCATGTGACCCTTCATTGGAACTAACGATTTCGTTCCAATGAGGGGTCACATGGTATGGTTTTGTTGAAATGTTTTTGAAAAATAATATTTTTTAAGCTGCTGAATTTGCATATTACGTGGGCGGATGTGGCCAATTCGTTGGGTAAAGGGTGAAGCTCCTGAAGTCCTGGAATTTAGAAATTCCTTAGCACGGACCTGCAAAGTTGTTAAATACAGGATCCATCCTTGAAAACTCTTTAACCCTTAAGGGTCTATTTCCGACTTTGGTCCATTTTTACTGTATTACAACAGATGGTCCAACTTGGTGTGGTTGAGTAAACTTACAAGGTACACTCTAAGAACTTTGGCACTTGTTTCTAGGCAAGTCTTGGCTGCCTATATAGGCAGCCAAGACTTGTGTAGACACAACTGCAAAGTCTCAGAGCATTGAATGTCAAAGTGTAGCAGAAATGTATGAACAATCTCAAGGCCTTTAAGGGTTAAAGATGTTATAGGGCGATAATAGGATATTTCTTTTAGTAATATTCAGCTCATTTCACAGCAAGATGAATGAAAGGCCGTGGGAAACTTCAAAATTCAACTTGATGATTCAACTTGATTCGAGCCATGCTGATTTGAAAGTTTCTGA
This sequence comes from Pictodentalium vernedei, assembly GCA_031216915.1. Taxonomy (NCBI): domain Eukaryota; kingdom Metazoa; phylum Mollusca; class Scaphopoda; order Dentaliida; family Dentaliidae; genus Pictodentalium; species Pictodentalium vernedei. The sequence goes on from CM062295.1 coordinate 628,823,476, forward strand.
ATCGCTGCGATGTGCTCTCTTCTGAAAGTAGTTTCAGAAACGGAACCTCTCTGAACTCTTCTTCCATCATCATGTCTCCTTCACAGTTCCACATCCGAAATACTTTGGTTCAATTTCTGGAATATTTTTATACCCCCCGCAAACAAAGTTTGGGGGGGTATATAGGAATCACCCTGTCCGTCCGTCTGTCCATCTGTCCATCTGTCCATCCTTGTAAGCGCAACTCCTCCTAAACCGTTTGAAGAATTTTCATGAAACTTTACACAATGGAAGAACTCCATATGAAGATGTGCATGAAGCAATATAATTCCGTTCGGACATTTCCAAGGGGAGATAATCTAACTTACCCTCTGTCCATCCTTGTAAGCGCAACTCCTCCTAAACCATTTGAAGAATTTTCATGAAACTTTACACAATGGAAGAACTCCATATGCAGATGTGCATGAAGCAATATAATTCCGTTCTGACATTTCCAAAGGGAGATAATCTAACTTATACCGTCTGTCCATCGTTATAAGCGCAACTCCTCCTAAACCGTATGAAGAATTTTCATGAAACTTTACACAATGGAAGAACTCCATATGAAGATGTGCATGAAGCAATATAATTCCGTTCGGACATTTCCAAGGGGAGATAATCTAACTTACCTCTGTCCATCCTTGTAAGCGCAACTCCTCCTAAACCGTTTGAAGAATTTTCATGAAACTTTACACAATGGAAGAACTCCATATGAAGATGTGCATGAAGCAATATAATTCCGTTCTGACATTTCCAAGGGGAGATAATCTAACTTATACCATCTGTCCATCCTTGTAAGCACATCTCCTCCTAAACCGTTTGAAGAATTTTCATGAAACTTTACACAATGGAAGAACTCCATATGAAGATGTGCATGAAGCAATATAATTCCGTTTTGACATTTCCAAGGGGAGATAATCTAACTTATACATTTCAGGCGTGGGGGGGGGGGGGGGTATCACTTTGTGAGTTTGCTCACAGTACCTCTTGTGGTTTTTTTGATGGGCATGCCCACACAGACGAGTTGCTCATCAATGCAACATTCGAGGGGAGACTGTCAATATGTATGGTTGTTAGAATGTGCGATATCTTCAACTTGATGATTGGTGAGATTTTATATGAGATTCAATTTGATTTGAATTCCTCAGCCTGCTTTGATTTGGAATTCCATTCGACCTGATATTTGAGATTCACAAGGTAGGGATTCTTTTGCCCTCTTTGGGAAATGGTCCAGAGCCCTTGCAGTCGGGAAAATCCATACCATGAAGGCTCCAATGGGGAATTTATTTGGGAGAAAAGTAAGAAACCTTAGCACTTTGTACTAAAGTATATTGCATATCAATGGTGGTCCACTTGCCTTCAACAACTGCTAACTCTGTTTGTGTAAGGCTAGTAAGTTCTAGAGTCTAACCATTTTGCTCACACTACTTGGTGGTTCTCTGCAGGTACTCTGGCTCATTCACTCGTAAAACTGTCCGACATGATGTGACCCTGGCTGTTGAAAGTGTCATTAAACCTCAATAAACAAAAGAAACAAACTGTGAATTTAACCAATTCATCCGTGTTTGACAAAGCTCATGGAGCTCATGGAGCTCTGTCAAACAAGATACAGTTGATTAAATTCCTAGTTGTTTTGTGGAAAAAATTTGCTGTTCGTAAATTTGGTATTTCCACATCAGTGTGTAGAGAGGCAGTGCTGGAAATGAACAAAATTGACAGGTGCAGTTTTAAGCTCCTGCGAAATCAGAGACGAGAATAAATTGCACCCGTAAAATGTTAGTATGTGAATTTTCGAGGGAATACTGTCACCAAACACCAGAAATTTCAACCCTTTGAACCCAAGCAGCTGCTTTTCCAGCCAGAAACATGACACATCATGACGCCGTTATATAGGATGGTTGTTCAGTAAATATTGATTGGTCTACCCCAAATGATGAATATGGACTTTTCTAATTGCTGCCATTGAACTGGCATGGCAGATACCACATGTTTAGCTCAACTTTTACGTAAGTCAAATTTGAGGTTATGCCATGGCCAGTCATCTGTCATCCATCTGTCTGTCAACAATTCAATATGGCTCGGGCTAGAGGCCGTATTTATGAACCGATCTTGGGAGCACGGTGGCTCAGTAGGTAGATGTGCAGGCTGCAAGCCGAGAGGTCCTCGGTTCGAATCCCACCAGCGGCAACTGCGTTGTGTCCTTGTGCAAGACACTTCATCTCCATTGCCCATGTGGGGGCACTATGACGCCGTGTACTAAGGCGTACAGCTCGTCGATGGTCTTCAACCAATCTAACCCTGCCTGTGCTGCAGTGTGGAGTTACGATGTTGGGGAGCTGGCAGCTGCTCGTCGTTGCTCGGTGGTTCTCTCCAGGTACTCCAGCTTCCTCCACCCGTAAAACTGTCACGGTCATGATTAGCCATTGTGCATAAATATGTGACCTTAAACATCAATAAATAAATAAATAAATAAATAAATGAACCGGTCTTAACAAAACTTCTCGAGTACCTTTGTTGTCACCGTGAAGGAGTGTTTTTGGGTGCAATCCGAAATTCAAGATGGCCACCAGCAGCCATTTTGTACTTCAGTGCAATCAGTTTTTTGTACAGAACTTCTGTATGAAAATTCTGATTTGAATAAATTTTTGTATGAATGTTTAGTAACATGGAATACATCACATATAGTACGGGTTTTTTTCTCGTGCAGAAATTATGCAAATTAGATGAACTTTGATTTATTCAATGCTACTTGTACACAATAACTGCACATGTCAATACGGCTCGGGCTAGGGGCTGTATTTATGAACCGATCTTCATCAAACTTCTTGGGTACCTTTGTTATCACCTTGAGACGAGAACGAGTGTTTCTGGGTGCATTCCAAAATTCAAGATGGCTGCCAGTGGCCATTTTGTACCAAAATTAGGTCTAATCAGTTTTTTGTACACAACTTCTATACGGCTCAGGCTAGAGGCCGTATTTATGAACCAATCTTTACAAAACTTCTTGGGTACCTTTGTTATCACCGTTGGACGAGAAGGAGTGTTTTTGGGTGGAGTCCAAAATTCAAGATGGCCACCAGCAGCCATTTTGTATCAAAATTAGTGTAACCAGTTTTTGTACAGAACTTCTGTATGAAAGTTCTGATTTGAATAAATTTTTGTATAAATGTTTAGTAACATCGAATACATCACATATAATACGGGTCTTTTTCTCGTGCAGAAATTATGCAAATTAGATGAACTTTGATTTATTTAGTGCTACTTATGCACAGTAAGTGCACATGTCTATACGGCTAGGGCTGGAGGCTGTATTTATGAACCGATCTCCATGAAACTTCTTGGGTACCTTTGTTATCACCTTGGGACGAGATCAAGTGTTTTTGAGTGCGGTCCAAAATTCAAGATGGCTGCTGGCAGCCATTTTGTACCAAAATTAGGTACAATCAGTTTTGGGTACAGTACTTCTATATGAAGGTTCTGATTTGAATAAATTTTTGAATGAATGTTTAGTAACATGGAATACATCACATATAATATAGGGTTTGTTTCTCGTGCAGAAATTATGCAAATTAGATGAACTTTGATTTATTCAGTGCTACTTATACACAGTAAGTGCACATGTCAATACGGCTCGGGCTAGAGGCTGTATTTATGAACCGATCTTCACGAAACTTCTTTGGTACCTCTGTTATCACCTTGGGACGAGAACGAGTGTTTCTGGGTGCTGTCCAAAATTCAAGATGGCTGCCAGTGGCCGTTTTGTACTGAAATTAGGTCCAATCAGTTTTTTGTACACAACTTCTATACAGCTCAGGCTAGAGGTCGTATTTATGAACTAATCTTCACAAAACTTCTTGGGTACCTTTGTTATCACCTTGGGACAGGAACAAGAGTTTTTGGGTGCCTTTGTTATCACTGTGCTATGAGAACAAATATTTTGGGGTTCAGTCAGACCCTCTCTGGGACTCAAAGATTTCTTCTCTAGTTTAGCATCTGACTGTCAACCACCTTTACAATACTTTACCTATACATTTGTTACAGGCTACGGTCAGTATTTATGTACAGACTGTTACAATACTTTATATGTACCTTTGTTATCAGATCATTACCTAGATGTTTGTCATTGCTGTGTGACATACTATACATGTACGTGTCTTAACAAGTTGAGCTACAGTGTCATTGACACTTTCATTTTTCTTCTACTTTGGCTTATAAAACGATTTTTTGTTTATCACATAATTTTTTCTCAATTTTATGGTGGAGGCTTTTTTTTTTTTTGTTATTCACAAAACAGTTCTGAAAATAGTTGGAATCAGAAATTTAAATATTTCCCTCTTAAGTGTCAAACCAATGTTTTTCAGCAGTGAAAATTATTGAGCTCTGTCAAACAAGGTATAGTTGGTTATATATTGTCCTACAAGTGCTAAATAGTGTCATAAAAGAGATTTCCAGGTGAAAAAACAGGTGACGAGGCAAATTTTGTATAACGAGAGAGGTGCCAGAGAAACAAGAATTTTTTTTTAATAGCCTTAAACATAATGTTGTTAACTGGCTAAGTGCTGGAAGCCCATATTTGGGCTTTATTCTGAAGAGTGCATGTATTGCAACTTAAAGGCTTCATATTCTGAACACGTGCTTCATATGGTCTCGGGTGTGACATTGCTTACTGTGTATCGATTTGGCTTGTTACAGTTTGTGGGAGAGTGCTTGTGGGCACTCTCCCATAAATTGTAACAAGGCAAAGATACGTGAACAAAGTTTGTGGACCAAAAATAATTTAGCACTACATCAGTTAATGACCTAAACTGATTTGAAGAAAATGAAACAAGTCAGAATCCTCATGATAAAAATATAAATTCACATTTTTTTTACCTACGGAACAAGCTTGAATATAAGCAGACTGTCATCTGCAAAATGAGGTCCCCAGAGGGTGAATTTTGTGATGCTACCCTGCACAGCAGGGTGAACCTCATGTGAACCTCATTCTGAATCAAGCAGAAAGGTGTGCCTAGAGGATAAATTGGCCCACTGTAGGGGATAGCATCAGCAAATTCACCATCTGGGAACCTCATTTTGCAAATGACATGTTGCTTATATCCAGGTTTGCTATGGAATACTAATGTAGTCTTGATTGTGGGAGCCTGTGAAGCTTTTAAAATTTGATTCAATTCTAAATTGTTTTGATGATTCAGTTGGAGTTGTACTGATTCAGAAATGTTCTCAAAATTATACCAAGTGCACCTCTTGAACTTCTTATTTCTATCATCAGGTCTCCCGTACAGGTCTCCCGATGATAGAAGAAGAGTTCAAGGAGGTTCCATTTTAAAAACTACTTGGATCCCATTCTGGAATATTCAGTTTACTTTATTGACTTGCCTAAACTGACGAGTTGCCATTGAATACAATACTTGAGTGAACCCTGGAAATGTTTACAGTTTTAACCCTTTACCCAAGGTAATGGCCAAAACCGGCCAGCACTATTCTAAAAAAATGCCAATTAATTTTCATTATTTTTTCAATTTTTGTCTCAAAAACATAGGTTATGACCCCTCATTGGAATGAGCTCATTCCAATGAGGGGTCGTAACCTATGTTTTTGTTACAAGAAATGAAAAAAATTAGTTATTCAAGAATTTTTTTTTTGCAAGTGTTGTAAAGGGTTAAGAAGGTGCAATATTTGCACTTTGAAGAGCCATGAGGTTTTATACAAGATTCATTTCGATTCAGAATCCCCCTTTCAGGATTCAGTTTGACCCAAAACATTCACAGGCCCGTACTTGCTTGCATCTTATGCATTAACATACTGCTGTGATTTCATAATAGTTTCATCACACACATAAGTTTCAGTAATTATTGGTAACATTGTAATATAATGATTTTGTTATATGTAAGATAATCATATTTTAGACAGGTAAATTTCCAGGATTTTAAGATTTTTTAATAAGGTTCCTTGAAGATTACTTGAATTTTATTTTTGCTTTGGGGTGAAAATCCTGATCAAGAAGAAGATTTTTCAAGCGACTTGAGTCTTATTATACATTAGAGATAGGAGCTTGGCATATTTTTAACTCTTTCAACACGAGGGGCCGCTTTTCCGGTCCAGGTACACAATACGTCATAATTTCATTGAGTAGGATGGCTACTAAGTGAACGTATGTGGTAGAACAATTAATATTTTCAATGTGCAGTCTGAAAGCTGCACATTGAAAATATTAATTGCTCTACCCCCAAATAATGGATATGGACTCTTCCAATTCCTGTCATTTAACTTACATGGAATATACCATCAGTGTTCAAAGGGTTAACCTGCTAGGTATTTATTAAATATTTTATCCAATCTAGATATGGCTGCTGTGAAGCAGCCATGACTAGATTTGATGAAAAATTCATTAAAGATTGGCTCAAGAAAATGTTGGTCAAAAAGTCGGTACAATTTGTAGGTGAAAATTTGTTTAGGTGTGCTCAAATTTACTTATTTTAATGGCACATGATTTCCAGTCCTGGCCAGAAATATCTGCCAACAGCATGTAACGAGTTAATGCATACAATGAGAAAAAGTATATATTGTATTTTGAAGAAGAAAATTTAACCAGGCAAAATTACGTTCTGATATGGCATGTGTAAAATTAGTGGTCATGGGGTTAACTGGTACAATTGCTAAATTTCTTTAGGTTGTCAACACTTGTTTACATGTCTTTACCTTGTTTCAATTTATCAGAAAATGCCACTAGGCACTGTCTCATAAATTGTTACAAGGCAAATCCAAACAGATGACATAATTTCACTTCAAAGATAAAATGAAACATATCCATAGAATTTAAGGTAAAAATAAGTGTGTTTCCCATCACATGTCAGAAAAAATTATGGTAGGTAGGAAGAGAATTTTTTATTTCGTTTTAAATATTTGTTTTTATCACATACCTATTAATATAAAGCACAGGGTTTCCACTGTTCTGTCTGTACATATCGCACATGTGGTGATTCAAAACACATTCGATTTTGTTTCCAATGTAAACAAAGAAGGAACCCCGTCTAAATTAATCACGTCATCATTGGTCGCATGCACCAGAGTCAAGATCGGAATTCCTCATTTAGATTTGTTTACCCGGGATATTAAAACAATCAGATTCAAGTAAAAAAAAAATTCCAAATACAAATTGCATTCTGACTGCTTGTTCCTTGACAAATACTTTCCACAACTGGTCATATAATGATGGAGTGTGCTAAACTTATTAGCTATTTAAAAAAAATTTGTTGTGTTATTCCCCGCAGGTTAGTCAATATTTGAAGTTCAGTCATTGTGACCGTGACACAGATCGCTGTCAATTGGTTTCGACCAATTGAATGCCGCAAAAATTAAAAATCAAATTAGGGTTGGTACCCTGCCCATTAACAGTGATGTCTTCTTGGCAACAAAGGAAAAGCAGCAATTATCAACATAGAAAATGCTTTTAGTTCAATTTTCATGCAGACTGATTGTTACATGGGAGGTGTGTGATAAATACTGAACCACACATGCATTTGAATGGGTTAAGACTTTTGTGATATCCTGGGCCAAAGCAATCTTGTGCGATAATTCTTAACCCATTTAAATGTATGTGCAGTTCTGTATATTAATCACTTTCCAGCACAAGTTTGTGTTCAGAGAAGACTGACTCTATGCCACCATTTACGCACAGATAGTGAATATTTAAGTGGGAAGCACATTTCGACAAAGTGAAATTGTTATGAATGCATGAAATTATTCTAAAAACACCAATGCCTGCAAGTATTGAAAAAATTTTCAACTGAGACCTCGGTAAGAAGTTTGTGGTCAGGTTCTACAAATAGGGTAGTTAGGGCAATGGAAAATTAAAAAAAGCTTAATACCCATGTTGCTCATTTCAAAGGACTTCCACCCCAAGCATTGGTGACTGGGTCCTACTTTACCAGTAAAACAGCTTCAGAATAGAGCCCAATTATGGGCTTTCAGCAGTGAACCAGTTAACAATGCTGCTGTACAGGTGTTGGGGAGGCTACCTCATTTTTCAATAAATCACCTAGAATTTTAAAAATAACACACTTTTATGGACATGAAGAGCCATTGTTCTTACCTAATGACACCCTCCATGTCATTCAAGAGTCAATAAAATTAGACATCAACAAATCATAATGATCTGATTTAACCGAGAATATTTGTCACATTGACTTAGGTTAAAGTACAAAATGAGTTCACATGTTCTCAAAGGTCAGAGTCAGAAAATGTGTTGCCGTATAAGTATGTATAGTTGTTTTAGGTCACTTTCAGCATCTATGGCTTTATCATGACCAAGTCTAGCCAATTGTTTATACCTCTGTCTCCAACTTTAAATGACTTACACATGGGTTCCCGCAGGGCCTTGGATTCAAGGATCAGCCTTGAATTTGACTAAAGGTTATCCAAGGGCTTGAAATCCTGGAAAACGTGTCAGGAGGCCTTGAAAAGTCTTGCATATTTCACACAATAAAAAATGCTGACGAAGCATGTAATCCTATCTATATAGTTTTAGATGTCAAAGTTTGTGAAGGCATTGTCCGAACTAGAACCCTCTGGTCATTACTCCCTCCTGCCACTTCCCTTATAGGGAAGTGGGCAGGAGGGGGGGGGGGGTGGTGATCAGAGGTCCTAGTTAGGAATAGTGAAGGCAGGGCTTTAAAAGTGCTTAAATTTGGCTATTTTATGGCTTTGAAAAATGTGGAAATATATCGAGAAACGGCCTTGAATGGTCTTGAATTTTATAAGTCCTTTCCAGCAGCATCCCTGTTATACCTCTGCCTCCCACTTTAGAAGACTTCCACCCAGACTTTGGTTACCGGATCCTATTTTACCAGTAAAGCAGAACTTGTTTAACAAAGAGAAAGTTGTCTTAATTTTAAAGAAACAGTCAATTATATGTTGTAATTTGTGTAGATGAAGCCAGTGCGCAGGCGGGAGAATGGGCAGGCATCACCTTTCTCTTTAGTGTGATAACTTCAGCAAATATAATAGATTTGGTCAATATTTGATATGGTAGACTTTCTTAACAGTCTCTTGAATGAATTTGAAAACCGGTGTGGTTTGGCCATACTGGGCAGTTATGGCCCTTTATTGGTTAATTTTTGCTTGTTTTCAGCTCGTTAGCACAATAGCTTGAACAAAAATATCAATGGATTTGATCAATATTTGGAATGCAAGACTTCCTTAACAATGTCTTGAATGTGTTTGAAAAACTGGTGTGGTTTAGCCATACTGAGGCAAGCTACGGCCTGTAATTAATTAATTTTTTGCCTGTTTTCAGCTCACTAGTGCGATAATTTGAACAAATGTCAATGGATTTGGTATGTGAGACTTTCTTAACAATGTCTCAAATGTGTTTGAAAACTGGTACAATTCGGCAATACTGAGCAGAGCTGTGACCCTTAACCCTTTACCCAACGTAACGGCCAAAACCGGCCAGCGCTATTCTCAAAAATCGCCAATTAATTTTCATTATTTTTTCATTTTTTGTCTCAAAAACATAGGTTATGACCCCTCGTTGGAACGAGCTCGACGAGCTCGTTCCAACGAGGGGTCATAACCTATGTTTTTGAGACAAAAAATGAAAAAAAATAGTTATTCAAGAATTTTTTTTGCAAGTGTCGTCTGCTTTTCATGTTAGGTAAAGGGTTAATCAGTTAATTTTTGCATGTTTTCAGCTTGTTAAAATGATTATTTGAACAAATAGCAATGGATTTAATTTTCTTCTATTGACAAGCCTTACAGGTACGAAAAAAGTCAACCCTGCATTGCTGATATGTAATCCGTGTCTAGAATTTTAACTTTTGCACAAACATTCTGTTTAAATTATTTAAATCATTTTAAAGAATATTCACCAACGAGGGGCCTTGGTGAAGTGGGACAGTGTTTGTTTACTGCAGTAAATAAGTTTAGTTTCAGTGGTAAAATTGGACCCAGTGACCACTGCCTGGGACTGAAGTCCTCAAAATTGTGTTGTGCAAGAGAGGTATAAATACATGACTAAAATTGACTTTATACTTGTGTTAGTAAAAATTGACTTTATGCTTGTGTTATGGTCATAATATAGCCGCAGATACTGAAACCTTATTTATTTACTGGGGTTTAATAACACTTCCAACAGCCAGGGTCACCTTGTGCCTTTCAGTTTTATGGGTGGAGGTAGCCAGAGAGAACCACCGAGCAATGGCGAGCAACTGCCAGACTTCCCAACATATTAACTCTGCACAAGCAGGATTACTAGTAACGTTGGTTGAAGACAAGTGAAGCATCAACATGCAGTACGCTTTTGTGCACACTGCCACATTGGTAATCAGGATGAAATGCCTTGCCCAAGGACACAATGCAGTTACCCCTGGCGGGTTCAAACCGCAGACTTTTAAGTTTGAAGTTCAGTGCCGTAACCTCTGAGTCACCACACTCTCTAGATACAGAAAACAGTCTTAAACCTTTGTACACTGGTCGAAATATAAATTTGAAGTGACAATTTTTTCCCACAATGTAACTTGGAGTTTAACCAATTCCATTTTGTTTGACAGAGCTCAGTGAGCTCTGTCAAACAAGATTGCATTGGTTAAATACTTACTTACAATATGGAAAAAAATTTGCTGCTTGAAATTTTTGTATTTTAACATCAGGTGTGCAGAGGGTTAAACCCCAATTAAAAGTAATAATCTGTCCTATAAGTGAACCCTAGGAAGTGACAGAGTACTTGTTTACTATAGTAAACAAGTTCTGCATTTCAGGTAAACTAGGGCTAAGAACGAATGCTTAGGTTGTAAGTCCTCTAAAGTGGGAAGCAAAGGTACAAATGATTGGCTAAACTTGTCTTCTTACTCATCTTGCAGTTGTGATATATCCATAGATGCTGAAAATGACATTAAACACCAATAAATATATAAATAAATTCATATTAATCACTGAAAACAAAGATTTCAAGATATTTATGGTCATTTTCAGCATCTTTGGCTGTATTGTGACTGCACCATAGTTATGAAGTCAAGTTAGCCCATCATTTATACCAATGCTGCCCACTTAAAAAGAACTTCCACCACAGTCATTGGTTCCAGGTCTTATTTTACCTGTTAAACAGAACTTGTTTACTGCAGTTGACAATCACTGCTCCTCTTCCCGGGGTTCCCATGGGGGGATTCATTTCTAATTAACCTTCAGATAGCAAAGTCTCCTTGCATTCTGCTGGCGGATATTCCTGCCGAGACAGGATTTTCTCTTGTCGCTGAAATATGTTCAATTTGGGCAAATTTAAACCCTGTAAATTTCCACCTTGTAGACTGAATGGATTTTTTCACCAATGATTTCTTGAGTTAAATTTTGATGAATTTTTCATTAAATCTAGTCATGGCTGCTGTGAAGCAGCCATGACTAGATTTAATGAAAAATATCTTAAAAATACTCAGCAGGGATAAGAGTTAATAAGTCCTTGCACCTGTACAAACGAGTTCAGCTCCCGTAGAAAATAATCCAGTGCATATTCCAAGCTCATAAACCCTGGATCACCTTTTCACTGGAGTTAGCTTACTTGATTGATGTAGTGTGGTGTAGAAGTCATGCAAATAGATGTATTGAAAATTAGCAGATATATGCTGTTAATTTTCCTGGCACATATAATGCATTTGATTTGGGATAATCAATAGAAGAGAAAAGAGTTTTCTCTGTTGGGTACATATGCTGTTTCTGAAGTATAAGTGCTTGTATATTTTCTCAATGACAACACAGGTTTGCAGTGGAGAAAGGAATTGATTCAATTCTTCATTTGAAAGAAGACAGTTTTGTGAGTAGGTGTGATTCTTGTGATAATTATGGACCAATGCACACACTCTGGAATTGTACTTTTCTTTTCACCTGGTAAATTTTGCTATTTAGTCATTTATAAAATTGAGGTGTGTATAGGAAATTTGATTATACATCACCAGTGGAAATATGTTGTTGGACAACTGCAAAAAATTGTTTGGACTATTTTTCATCACTGATAATACTACTAGCCCCTGGTATTCATTCTTAGAATATTCTCAAGAGTATTCCTAGAATTATTGTTAGAGGCTTGTTTTATCATTGAAGGAAAATATAGGGAAATTTTCTTATGAATATTCAACGACTTACATGTACAGTACTGTGATCGCAAAAGTTGTATTTTAGCTGATTCAGAACGGAATATTACACACTCCTGACTGAAAAACATGATCCGGTCAAAATTTAGTGTCTGCTATCCTCCCTACACTGATATAGAATTTCACTCTGCAAAAAACGAAATGCGACAGCATTGAACATCAGATGCTCTTTTGCTTTCTGTCCTTTTCCTTGAATTTGCAATATTTTGTTCATGAAATCTTGCCCCACTGATTGATGTAACAGAGTTCCGAAATTTTTCCAGGCTCTGGAAAAGTATGGAAAATTAGGGAGGGTTTTGGAAAAGTTATGAAAAATGGACAGACATGGGTAACATGGGCATTTTTCATGTCTAAGGTGACCATTTAAAAAAATCTTTGTGCTCCCAATTTTAGGGTTAAAAAAGAATTGCTACTTGGGTCATTGGTGTTTGGGGTTTCTTAACCCTTAAAGGCCTGGTGGTTTGTATACATTGTTATCACACTTCGATAGAGTACATCTGGTCAGGTGGCCTTGCTGTTGTTTCTAGGCAAGTCTTGACTACCTGTATAGACAGCCAAGACTTGCTTAAAACAACTGCCAAGGTACTTAGAATATAACTTCAAGATTTACCTAAAGCCTCAATGTTCGAGCATCATTTTTATTCCAGCACAAAGTTATCAAAGTTGGAATTGGTCCCTTTAGGGTTAAAAGAGTTGTCAAGAGATGGAGGGAGTATTTATTTATTGGTGTTTAAGGTCACATACTTATGCACAATGGCTAATCGTGACCGTGACAGTTTTACAGATGGAGGAAGCTGGGGTACCTGGAGAGAACCACCGAGCATCGACGAGCAGCTGTCAGCTCCTCAACATTCTAACTGTGTTCAAGCTCCGCTCAAGCAGGGTTACAGCAGCTGAAGACATGTGCACCATTGATGTGCAGTATGCCTCTGTACAACGTGTCATCGTGCCCCCATGTAGGCAACTGGGATAAAGTGCCTTGCCCAAGAACACAACACGGGTCATCCCGGAAGGAGATCGAACTCGGGACCTCTGGCATAGAAGTTCAACAGTCTACCACTAACCACCAGGTGGAGGGAGTAAAAAGCGCATCAGACCGGGAAATACGGTTGATACGGATAGATACGGATGACCATCCATATCTATCTGCAGACATCCGTATCTGACCGCAGACATCCATATCATCAGTATCAATCCGTGTGAAAACATATCACGAAGCGCACAATATGAAAAAAGTTCTGAAAATTTCAAAACTTTTTTTCATCCGTGTGCGAATGGCCATTCTGCACAAAATCTGTATTAATCCGTATTGATACGTATCTCATCCGCATCAGATACGGATAAATATGGTGGAAAAGGGAGTCTGCCAACGTGAGGTTTGATACCACAAAATACAGCATCGCAGTGTATCTATCCGTATCTCATCCGTATCTATGATTATATCTATGCGTATCTATCCGTATCTCCTGCAGCAGGTTTTAGGTATGGCCGCAGAGTGACATGCATACATCCGTATCTATCCGTATTTATCTGCAGACCATCCGTATCTCATCCGTATTATATGCCTATTTTCCCAAAACACGTATTTTCACGGTTCGGAGGGGGGGGGGGGGGTGTCGAGATTTATTATACGTATCTCCATCCACAAGGCCATCCGTATCCGCGACTGTAATAGAATTGTATAGTGAGTTACATTTAACCCTTGGGATTATGGAAATTTGATGTCAAGGGTATGAAAAAGTTATGGAAAACCAAATTGCCCAGTCTGTATGAACCTTGATGTAAGCGTGTCATGATGGGATCATTCTCTGATCGAGGAGATCACCTTTGTTGTCATATTACTGTATTTGGATTTAACATTTAACTCTTATCCCACTGAGTATTTTTAAATATTTTTTTAACAAATCTACTCATGGCTGCTGTAAAGCAGCTATGACTAGATTTGATGAAAAATTTATGAAAATTTGAATCGAGAAATCGTTGGTCAAAACGTCGACACAATTTGTAGGAGAAACTTTGGTTAAATGTGCTCAAATTTTACTTACTTTAGTGGCATGAGATTTCCTGTCCTTTGCAGGAATATCTGCCTGCAGCATACAAGGTGTTAAACTTGGTATGAAAGGTGTGGTAAATCATTTGATGTCTGAATGTTGTATGCAATTAACAACATTATTCTGTTGAGCAACCTCCAATTAAGATTTTCACAGTGATGTTAAAATATCAGAATTTCATCTGGCAAATTGTTCCTATTGGACAAAAAAAAAACCCACCTGTTTTTAGGGTAACCTAGAAAAATGAATTAGAGTCGGTAGGTTGGGATTTTATTTTATTAATTTTTTTTATTTTGGAAAAATGTTCTACAACTTTGGAAAAAGGAAAAGTTCGCTGATGTATTTTGGATAGATATATTTCTTGGTGTACAATGATGATTGAAAAGGTACAGAGCTAAATATAACTTAGCTTGTGCTTCATTTCTGGTAATAAAGTTTTTTAGTTTGAGGTTTTTTAATTTTCTTTTACAGATTAAAAAAAAGTACACACTTTGTACCGATGTTCTGATTCTATCCAATAAAGTTTTTTGGGTAGGCAGGATTTTTTAGGTTCGGTAGGGTTACCCTAAACACTGGAATTTTTTTTAAGCCTTATGCATAGGCCTTCAAGTATTGAAATTTTTATACTGAGTTTCAGTATTTTCAAAAATATCGCAGTATGATTGACTACTGAATAGTGTTGTAATCTACGAATATTTGACCATAGTTTCATCCAAACTTTTGTCAAGTTTGTTTGTTTATTTGAGCTCTGTAACATACATGATGTTAATGCATTGAAAACTAAAGAAACATTGTTTATCCCATAAATGGCCATTTATTTGAACAATAAAGGCCTTGAATAAATATTTGCTTTATTCATCTAGTAGGGTGATAAATTTCACCTGTAGGTTTAACACTGAAAGAATTTCTTCCCCTAGTAGCGACTGACTTGTTGACCTTTGGCCTCTACCGTATTCATGTAGCACAATTAATAGTTCGATTGTTGATTTCTTTAAATCTTTTTGAAAGTATTACACAATGCCAGTAGAAAACACCACACACTGCTCATTTAATAAAGTATTTTTGCAAGTTTAGCTCAAGTGTATAGGGGAATTATTTTTAGACAGAAATGTATTACTGCGCCTTGTTTATTTTTGCCAATTTTGCTGGTCGATCGAATTGGACCAATGTGCTCCTCACTTCTTGCTGTGTTTTGTAGTGAGTAACAGTACTATTTTGCCGCGACTGCCCTGTAAATGATTTATGGGATAAACAAAATAAACGCACAGTGTTTCCAAGTAAAAAAATTATTCTAATCGTAGAATTAAGAATGAAACCGACTGGCCAGAGGCTTGTCACTTTCATTCTTAATCCTACTCGTAGAATAAATCTTTTACTTGAAAACACTATACATTTATTCTATATTTATTTACCTGCAAAATTGTTGGGTGGTGCAAGAGATTTTTGGGGCATTATAGTCTTGTCGCTTCTGTATGCGATGATGCTTATGACTCACGAAAGAAAAGAGGGAAAAAATGTCTAGAAATTTGAAGCCATTGACCATACAAAAAGCAAAAACCAGTGATTTAATGTGGCGTATTAGTTAATGTGGAATATTAATCTGTACCCCACTGTGGTCTAATGGGTATATATATTTCACATTTTATCACTATCTTTGTATTTTTATGATCAAAGACTCAAATTCCTACATGAAAAATAAATCAAGAATACATACAACATCCATTTATTTAGGATTATTTAGGATGTATGTGTTTAGTTTAACTTGACAAAGTCAAGATAAGCTATTGCCATCACACGTGTGGAAGTCTGTTAGCCTTTGAGTCTGTTCACATTTTCTTTAGCACAGGCTACCCCCGTAGTTCTTATCCAATCATCACAAAACTTCAAATGCAGGTTACAGGTCATGTCTAGATGAGAACGCCTCCCTTTGGTTGCGATCTGTCAACCATCACTGTTACACTGGCCAGAAACCGAAAAACCTTTAGCGAAATCTACAGCTTGCATTTATGAAGGGATTCCATTGTAAATTGATAGATGACTCAGTATGATGCCCAGATGAGAAGGTCCTATTTTGGTCATGACCGGTCAACCATGACGTCTGCATAGGCACATGACCTACATTTGTTTAGCACAGTCTACAGTTCATATTTATGAAACGATTTCATTGTAACTTGGAAGGATAACTCGGTATGATGTCTAGATGAGACTGTCCTATTTTGGTCATGATCGGTCAGCCGTTACCACTTCTTGGTCACGTGCCCTAGATTCCTTTAGCACTGTCGACAGGTTGTTTTTATAAAGGGATTTCATTGTAACTTGGTAGGATAACTTGGTAGGATATCTAGATGAGACTGTCCTATTTTGGTCATGATCGGTCAGCAATGACCGATGGACCATCACATGGCCTAGATTCCTTTAGCAAAGTCTACGAGTCATATTTATGAAGGGGTTTCATTGTAACTTGGTAGGATGTCTTATTTTGGAATGATTTTACTGTTACTTGTTAATTTCGGTTGACATACATTAACTGTGAGGGCCACATTAACCAAAACCTCAGTTCTTTAGTACAGTCTGCACCTCAAATTATTCTAATTGAAAACATAGCATGTAGGGAATGAAAATTAACATATTATCAATTTTCACAATCTTATTTAATTATCATAATCCTTTCATAAACATTGAACATTATCCTTTTCATCAAACACTACACACAGTCAAGTTAAGCTACAGTGTCATTGACACTTTAATTTATTTAAGCTTACTTGTTTTACAAGGATTGGTGAACAAGTTTTGCAACTAAAGTTAATGCCTCTCCTTGGCTCAGTGGCTCAGGTGTGTGTGATGTATGTGTGCAACCCCACAATTGATGCTGACAGAGAGGGTTCGGACACCTCGAGAACTTTCTTCGACCAGAGATCGATCCTGGGACTTCTGGCATGACAGACAAGTGCCCTTATTCACTTAGCCACCATTCTCATGAGATGTACCTTGATAAAGAAGCATTAAGTTTTGTAGCCGATCAATTATGCAACAGCCATTGAAACAGGATGTACGATAATAAATGAGTATTGAATTTGGTGTAATACCAATTATCAATTTCTCACCATATGAAGGAAGCTTATTTATGAAGTTATGTACCAAGGATTAAAAGGCAATGCCTCACAGTATATCATTTATTGTGTTTGATTTAGTCTCTTAATATAATTGGTTAGCTTTACATATATTGTATTTTGCATTTTCTCTATGCACAATTAACATGGATTACTTTCAAGCAAAGAAAATGTGTAGTTTATTCAGAGGGATTGGATTACAGACACTCCTACTTGATAATTCAGTGAAAGTCTGTACATGTTTATCGAATGTGTTGAAAATATATTCAGATTCAAAACAATACAGAGTTTCTGTAAAATACCTTGAAGGCCTACTTATGCAACTGGGTGTTTACCCAATTTGATTTGATCTTCAAGATTCGATTAGATTTCTAATCTTACAGTTAAAACTAGAAGTCCTGTCATGAAATGCGCACAAATAGCATGTTGATATGCGCGTTAATGTATGCGTTATGGCCCAAGTAAAGCTATCAAATTCTGTACATATGGCCTGATGGCCTGTGCACAAGCAATGTTTCAGTCAATGGACCTCCAAGTTACACGGCGGTCCATTGGCAGAAACATTGCATGTGTTTGATATGAGTAACCAAGTGAACCTGCCATGCTTTGGATGCCATTCAATATGGCAATTGCATGCAATTCCAATGCGCATTTAAGCCTAGATAAGCGCACTATTTGTGACAAGACTTTTAGTTTTAACTGTAAGTTGATATTCAGTTTGAATCGAAATCGGCTGCACAATTCACAATAGGAATATAGCTTGGTATCAGTCATCTTCATCGTCTCCCAAGACATATAGTTCAGATGGAAATCATACATAAATAATGTTGAAATAAAGGACTGAATGAATGTAAGTTCTGATACATTAACATAAATAACATCTTCACTCACGTCACCAGCCATGCTAATTCCAATATCACTAGTCACTACCACTGTTAAATACAAATTTAATTTTCCAAGCAATGTCAACGATGAACTATCATCCTTACAGGTAATATTCCAACTACATCATCAAGGCATGCATTCGATGAAGGCATGCCTTGATGTAGTTCATTATTTTATTTGTCGGGACTTGAGCTACCACAGTAGGAACAAATCAGGTTTATAGTACCCCAACCCCCATTGGTCATCTTCAAGACGACACTGATTCAATTCCGGGTTCGATTTGATTTTGAATCAGAGAAGTGATTTGATTCAAGATTCGATTTAAATAAAAAATGTGCGATTCGCAGGGCCCTACTCAACATGCTCTGTGAAACACGATCAAATTGGTTAAAATGTCCCACTTAATATTTCTTTATTTCGACATTACTGTGTAAAAAGTTTGGTTAGCCCTACTTTACCATGATAAAGGCTACATATTGTATCAGCCTCATGTTCATCTGAAAGTAAACATTTTTTTCACATAAGAAACCAAATAAATCGTAATAAAACCAAAACTGTCAGCAATTGATTAACAAAATCTGATGATGACCCAAATTAATCTAGCACTGTACCAGCTCAACAAGAGAGTTTGTTGGAAATTAAACTTGGGATTTATTATCAAAAGCAGGTTATTAACAAGAGTAATGATAAATCTTTTACTTGTATTGAGATAGTTTTTTTTTAGAATCATGCTTGACTACAGAATCCCATTCTGCTGTCCTTTGCAAATGTGATTTTGTAAAGTGTTTTTACCCTCGGAAGATTGGAGAATTTTTATACATTTTGCTATACAGTTGGAATGTCTACATCCTGTGGCTTTGCAGGTGTTTCCAGACAAGTCTTGGTTGCCTCTATAGGCAACCAAGACTTACCTAGAAAGAACTGCCAAGGCTCTTTGAATTAACTTGCAAGTTTACCCAAAGTCTGCAATTTGGGGGTTCCTGTTTTTTCGAGTACAAAATGACTAAATTGTTATTAGACCCTAAAAGATAAAGGTTTCATATGTACTTCAATCTAAGAAGTTGAGATGTAAAACTTGTGATCATTGTTTGTCTTTAGGCCTTGCCCTGCATAAAGCTGACCAACCCCTATCCTAATCAATATAAAAGGTCATTGTGGAGCGTAAAGCGTTAGTCGTTGGACAAGGTGGAGATAAAAATGAGAAATTGAAATTGAGATGATACAAGGTAATTGATCTTAACACTGGGAACAGACTTTTGATGATTTTATTTGTTGTTTACACAACATTATTATCCATGTTAATCTCTTCGCCATCTCACGATGAACCAGTTCATCTCCATCCCATCACCATACGGTCATGGACAGGTTCATAATGGAATGATGACAAATAAAAATATAGGTGAGAGTGAGACAAGCAAAAGAAATAAAGATGAGATGAGATGCAGTATCTGACTCTGGCAGCAGGCCGTTCCTAGCAGGAATTTTTCAGGGTTTTTTTAACCCTTAAAATCCTGGAGATTTTCAGGGTTTTTCTTTTAACCCTTAAGGCCAGGAGATTTTTGATCATTTCTTCATCATGTTGCTTCCCAGTTGTTTCTTATAGTCTTGACTGCCTATATTAGCAGTCACAATTAAAATCCTCAATTTTTTGCTTAAAACATGTCTTATGACACATCATTGGAATGAGCTTAATGAGCTTGTTCCTTTGAGGAGTCATAAGCTTTTGGAAAGGGTTAATGTTTGAATGTTTATTACTTCCATACATACTTACATTAATATATTTCATTTTACACAAATATGTTGATCCTTTAGTGGGGGAAATTTATTCTGGACTCATTATCAGGGACTGATGGGAGAGGATAGTGATTGCTATCACCCTCGTAAACGTTTCACTAGGGGAGTAATTAATCACTCATCTTCATGAGTGTGTAGAAATTATTTTCAAAGCATCAAGTTATATATTGAATTTTAATCACCTGTAACTTGACCCAACTCTGAGACAAGACTTGCAAAACATTATCTCTCATAACTAAAATCCTTAACTTTTTGCTTAAAACATGTCTTATGACACTTCATTGGAATTAGCTCAATGAGCTTGTTCCATTGAGGAGTCATAAGCTATGTTTTTAGAGCAAAAATGGAAAAAATAACAAAATTTGTACAGTCATTTTTGGGAATAGTGCTTGTCAGTTTGATCTGTCATTATAGGTAAGGGGTTAAAATCACTCTCCTGATTTTTTCACTCTTGCAAAATCAAAAAGAGGAGAGAGATCATTCAATCAACTGCATTTTCTTTCTGGCAGTCACTGTATTAAGAAGGGTTAATTTTTCATATCTGTTTGAACAAGTTATATTGTGAATGAGATGAAAAATTGGACAGGTTTTATTAGTATTCTTGATATGAACAATGTTATTTAAATTTCAGATTTGAACAGATAGACTTAAAGTACATTAAGCCTCTTTTAACAAAAGATAAGCCTAAGACAAGAGAGACAGACCTGTTTCAAGTGTTTCGTAAAATCAATATTCGTGAGGCTGTAGATTACATCAGTAAACATGGAAATTTTAACTTATCTGAGATGAAAAGAGAGCCATCATTTGCCAAACTAGTTGATTATGAAGACAGATCTATGAATGGGTGAGTGCAGACTTGATGTTTTTGGGGGGTTTTTTTTAGTCCATACAAAATTTGTTTTCAATAATGAAGTTAGAAGTTTTGTTTCTTTCATAGTTGTTGTCTGTTTGGCACTTCATGCCTTCTCACTGTGACACCCACTTAACAGAATATTTCTAAATTTAATTACCTTGTTCATTGCATATCACTTCCAAACACCCAACAGTATACCATACCTTCAATACAAATTCAACCTGTTAGGCTAAAAAATAAGGGTTTTGATTCATGGTCAATTCCTCATTGAAATTGAACCTCCTCGTTGAATGTTTTTATTGACTTGTAGTGTCTTCCAAATTTACTATGAAATTGTAGCACTTTAAAGTTTTACCTTTTTCTTTGATTAATGTATATGTATTTGCAACAAAGCATGATTAACCCCCTGCACACTGATGTCGAAATATCTAATGTTCAGGGTGCAAATATTTCCCATAATGCAACTAAAAATTTAACCAATTCAATCTTGTTTGACAGAGCTCAATGAGCTCTGTCAAACAAGATTAAATTGGTTAAATTCCCAGTTGCATTATGGGAAAAATGGCTACTTCAAATCTGGATATTTTGACATCAGTGTGCAGGGGGTTAATACAACACAATGTCTATTTATTTATGTCTATTCATTTATTTATGTCTATTTATGCTCCCGACCACCAAAGGAGGATTCGGGGGTATCTAGTGAAGCCCTCCCTCCATCCGTCCATCTGCCCATCTGTCTGAACAAATGTTTTGCATTGTAATGTCAAAGCCATCGTTTGGGTTTGGAGCTCCTTTTCTATGCTGATAGACAGCATGGTGGAATGGATATGCACAAGGAATGGGTTCCGTCCAATAATTTTTCCCAGAGTTATGGCCCTTTTTCATTCGTTCAAATTAGAAAATTTTGATCGACCTCTGTATTGCATTCTCTGCACGTTGGATTTGATTTATTCTTGGTATACTCATGGACCAGCCTTGCAAAAGAAAATCCACAAGTAATGGGGTATGTCCCGGTATTTTTCTAGAGTTATGGGCCTTTTTTGACTTGGAAAATTTCAATTTTTCTGGTTTCAGTATGTGCCATCAAATAGAAACCAAATTTGGTATGCATGTTTATTTCTGTGAGATCGAGTTTTGATTTGGGTTCACACCAACTAGTTTTGGAACTTTTCTGTCTGTCCATCCGACTGTTCAGAATTTCATCATCAGAATTTTTTCTTAGTCTGTCCGACCATATGTCTGTGCAAATGTTTTGGATTGTAATTTCAAAGCCATCATTCTGATTTGGATATCCTTTGGTAGGCTGATATACCCACATGGGGAATGGATATGCAAGAGGAATGGGTTCCGTACAATAAGTTTTCCCAGAGTTATGACCCTTTTTCACTGTTTCGACTAAGAAGATTTTTATCGGCCTCTGTATTGCATTCACTGATTGTTGGATTTGATTTATTCTTGGTATGCTCATTGACCCACTTTGCAAAAGAATATCCACAATCTACTGAAGACCTCCATCTGTCCGTCTGTGTGTAGAAATATTTTGAATTGTAATTTCAAAGCCATCAGTCAGATTTGGATCGCCTTTGGTATGTTGGTAGACTTGTATGAGGGGATGGATATGCATAAAAAACGGGTTCTGTCCAATACTTTTTCCCAAAGTTATAGGACTTTTTCACTCTTTTGTCTTAGAAAAATTTTCTGTCTTACAATACCTTTAAGGCTAATTCAAACATGCCTACGGGTCGGGGGCAGTGGCCCACTTTTTGTTTAGCCCTTGTTATATTTGTTTTGTAAACATCCTGTCTGTTCTACAGAAAATAACTCAAATATTATATGGACAGTTTTTATTTTTCAAAAAGATTAATAAATATAACAAGCAGCAATAAAAATAAAAAACCCTCCCTCCTTCATTGATTTGAAGCAATTAAGTGCCCTTTAACCTACAGGTCGTATTTAATATGGAGGATTTCATTGTAACTTGGTAGAATGACTCTGTATGATGTCTAGAGGAGAACTTCCCCCAATTGGTCGCAATTTGTCAACAAAAGTACATAATGGAAAAGCTTCTTGTGTTGGCTAGGTATACCGTTTGTGATGGATAATTTTGGACGGGTTATATTCGATTGTCAGCTAAACCTCTGGTTCCACTCTTTATTAGAGTGCTAAATTATTTTTCAAGGGTGGTTTGAAACGTGGGTATTTTTTTTTCAAAGATACCATGCTGCCAGCAACGGGAACCATAGTTTAGCAAGGTTTTGTTTTACAACTGTTTTGTTACAATTTATTGGAGAGTGCCTATTGGCACTCTCCATTGAATTGTAATAAAGCAATTTTATAAAAATACTTTTTCCTACAGTTGTGCAAACAGCAAGCTTATGTATAAAGTGTAAAGCCACTGAAGTGGCTTTATTTATTTATTTATTTATTTATTTATTTATTTATTTATTTATTTATTTATTTATTGGGGTTAAACAACACTTTCAGTGACCAGGGTCACCTCATGTCTGACTGATTTGCGGATGGAGTAAGCTGGAGTACCTTGAGAGAACCACTGAGCAACTGTGAGCAACTGTCTGCTTCCCAAGGTACTAACTCCATACAAACAGGGTTAGCTTTGGTTGAAGAAAAGTGTACCATCGACATTCTGTATGCCTTAGTACACAGTGGCACCGTGCCCCCAAGTGGGCAATCAAGATTAAGTGCTTTACCCAATGACACAATGCACTCACCCCAAGCACTTTTCGATGGAGCCGCTCAACCAGTTAAGAATTTTATAGGAGGCTGAATCAACAAAGTGAATGTGAGACAAGAATAGTTTTCTGTATAATAGAGGCTACGCTCATTTAAATTCAGTTTCAGAGAATAGCATAAATCACCCTTTCTTATCTGTATAAGAATGGTTTATCACCATGTCATGGCAAATTGTAGCATGCAATAAAATGCATATAAAATAACTATTTTTGCTTACCTAAAAAACACTTAAGCATTGACTTATGTTAACAGGTAACAAAATTATTTCACTCCAACAGTTTACTTTATTTATTTGTAGAAGTTCATCTGACATAAATGAAGCAGGAAATAGCTCATCTGAATTGAGAAGACGAAACTTGCCATACAGTAAAAAAATTGCAGATGATATCAAAATCCATCATATCTTAGATGATTCTATGTTTCAGCCTAGAAAAACTGTGAGTATATTAATAACATTAAGACTGTTGTATAAACCCAGGAACAGGAATTTCTCCGTTTCAGTTCTGAAAGTTAGTCCCCATATATCCAGGAAATTCATAGACCACAGCTGGGAATCAAAGGTTGCATTATAGTTCTGAAAGTCTGTCCCAATACCAGGGACATTTATAGACCAGAACCAGGAATAAAAAATTATGGTACTTTTTTGTTGTCATTCTGTTTATCAGCAAATGTAATGACTAAAGCCATGGTGGTGGTGTATTTGTCCCCTGAAAAAAAATTGTTCGGGGGACTATTAAAATAGCCGGTGTCAGGGCATGTTTGCATCCATCCCACTTTGGTTTCCTGACTACTTTAGGTATAGTTGGCCAAATCAAAGGAAATTTGATATGTAGGTGTAGCAAATTAAAATACAGGTCAAGTTCGAATTAGAGTGTGGTCTAACTATTTTTGCCAGAGTTATGCCCCTTTTTCGACTTTAAAAAATCTCCTTTTTTTATGTCTTGATGATAACTTCAGTTATAGTTGGCCAAATCAAATGAAAATTGGTATGTATGTATATCAACATAAAATACAGGTCAAGTTTGCATCAGGGTGTGGTCCGATAATTTTTGCCAGAGTTATGCCCTTTTTTCAACTTAAAAAATTCATTTTTTGGGGTTTCCTGATGATAGCTTCAGTTACAGTTGGCCAAATCAAATGAAATTTGGTATGTAGGTATATCAACATAACATGCAGGTCAAGTTCAAATCCAGGTTTGGTCCGATATTTTTTGTCAGAGTTATGTCCCTTTTTCAACCTTGAAAAATTTCAAATACCTCGAATTGCACACTTTTTTTGGGAGACGTGTGGCCAGGCGGCCTTTTATTTGTCCCTTGAGTGCAAGAAGGCTTTGCAATGCTTTACTAAATCATTGCAAAGCCTTGTTGCACTCAAGGGACAAATTTATCATTTTATTAACTTGGGTAAAATATCAGACATAAACCATATAATTTATTTTTGTGTCGCCGCCCCACGAAGTGGGGAGCGACATATAGGGATTACATTTGTCGTCTGCATCGTCGTCCACATCACACTTTCTCTTATCCGCCACTCCTCTTTAACCTATGAATGGATTTTGATGAAACTTTCAGTGATTCTTTATCACATAATGGCATTGTGCACCTCCTATTTTATTTTTTGATCCGTTGTATTTTTTCCAGAGTTATGCCCCTTTTCCACTTAGAATTCTGTCTGAAATATTAAAATATAGTGCAGGCGACACACGTCTTCCATGGAAGACTCACATCTAAGTTTTTTTTTACGTTTGCATTGGTTATAAAAGAGAACATGCGGCAGCCAAAAAGGCCATGCAGGAAGACCTGGGAAAAATAGTTTTAACTTTTTGGGGCCTAACGGGTTCTAATAAAGTTCTTTATGTAATCAAAAGGGTTATTGAATTAACAAATATCCTAATATCCGTTTAAATGTGCTCTACTGCACTTGAAAAAAAACTTGAAAGTACTTATATCTTATGAACCTTAAACATTTGATACATTTTACCTTGGATAGGCAGTCTCTTTGAGATTATTCTTTTATTTTGTTTTTCAGTGGGCTCCAAATATATCCTATGACATTCCAGAAGTGAAAAATCATCCACCATTCAAACACAAAACTCGACAACAATTAAGAAGATTCATGAGTCTGACAGGTGATCGATCGCAAAGTCCTAACATAAATAGAACGGGCACATATGGCAGTGGGAATACTGGTCAGTTAGGTACAGATAATGTGTCGAAGAGTGTCAGTTTCACCGAACTTCCAGAGAGAAATGGTATTTAACATGTAATTTAGATCAAACTTGAGTATTTTAAGCATTTGCAAGATACAGTTAGAGTAGAAATAAGATGTGATTTTTTGGCAGATAAGATTGGCACTGACACTTAAACTGGACTTTATTTTTTATAATATATTTTAACCCTTATTGGCCTACTTCCGTCTTTGATAACTTATTAATGCAATGGAGCAGGTGCCCCAGCATGCATTTGTTTGGGTAAACTCATACCTTGTTTTCTAAGTACTTTGTCAGTTGTTTCTAGGTAAGTCTTAGCTGCCTCTGTAGGTATCCAAGACTTGACTAGAAACAAAGGCAAATCTACTGGAGGTAGACATTCAAAGTATAGTTAAAATGTATAAAAATCTTGAGGCCCTTAAGGGTTAAATATGTTATATCTCATCCAAATGCTCTGCCATTTATAGAGAAATCCTTCTCACTAATACCTAATACTCTTGATGTCTAAGACCATAGTTTTCAGCACTGATATTTGTCCACAATCTAATTCTAGAATTTTAACAGTTACATATTTTTTGACTGAGCTTAGTGAGCTCTGTCAAAGGAGACCATATAATTAGTTGAATTTTATGCCTTAGAAAATCAGTGTTTGTCAGTAGAAGAGAATTATTTAAAGTTATATGAGGGGTAAGAAATTGAGAAGTTCTTCGCCTATTCCTTGTACTGAATAATTTCTAATAAATTGTACATAATATGAAATTTTCAAATGGGAATTTTTCTGTAGCAATGCATTGACTTTAGGTCCGATGATCTTTTAGATGATCAGTGAATCAATGATTTTTTTTACATGTACATTTTATTGGTCTTATATATTGGAGGGGGGTGGTAATGGGGGGAAGGGGGATGGGTTTCTGGATCACATGTGTTAGTCTATTTGTCTGTCAGTCCATGTGTCTGTCTCTCCTTCTGAAATCATCTTTAAATAACTTCATCTCTTGTGCTTATAGCATTGCTGATTGCACCCTGTTGCACTCAATGAATTGTGATGAAATTTATTGTGTATTTCCTCATCATATTC
Source organism: Pictodentalium vernedei (assembly GCA_031216915.1). Lineage (NCBI taxonomy): Eukaryota > Metazoa > Mollusca > Scaphopoda > Dentaliida > Dentaliidae > Pictodentalium > Pictodentalium vernedei. Next base: position 628,850,365 of record CM062295.1, read on the forward strand.
CAGATAGACAAGAGAGCAAAATAAGACTCCAAAAGATTGCACTCAAGAGTTATTCCCATGTTTATGCGAGATACTCACAAAACAAGATAATAGTCTGGAGGTTTCACTCAAGACTTATGGCTCTTGGCTTGTTGCGAAACATACATGCTGGACTTCATTTTTGTACAGCTTCACTAATAGTTGATGGATTGAAATGGAATGAAATATTCTTCTTCCCCATCATATTTCAAATATTGCAAAAGTACTATGCCAGATGATTTTATATAAGAGTTATGCATCTTAGTTTATTGAAAAATGTACATGTTGCACTTCATTTTTGCACAACCTCATCAATAGTTAATGGATCTAGATGAAATTTAGTATGTGTATTCTCCATCATAAGCCAAATACTCACAATGCTAAAATGTGATTCCAGATGTTTTCATTCAAGAGTTAACTTTGAACACGCTGAATATTTTCAAATATTCTTTATCAAATCGAGTCATGGCTGCTGTGAAAGGGATTTGATAATTGTGTCCAAATTATACTTATTTCAATGGCAAGAGAAATCCTGTCCTGGGCATGGGTAATTTGCCTGCAGCATGTAAGTAAGAAGTTAAAACCGTTTTTTATTGAAAAATGTATATATTGGGTTTAACTTTGTAAACAGAGTAGAGGTACACTATGAATTGTGCAGTCCTGCTTCTTAATGACTTAGGATTATGGTTGCTCATTGGGTATAGCATTACATGAAAGATCAGCAGTTCAATCCTGACTTGTGCCATCTGCATTGTGTCCTTGTGCAAGACACTTGATCACCATTGCCCATGTCAGTGCATTGTGGCACTGTATTAAGGCATACTGCACATTAATGATGCACTTGCCATCAGCCACTGCTAACGCTGCTTGTACTGGGTTAGTAAGTTGGAGAGTCTGACAGTTGCTTGCCCCTTCTTGGTGGTTCTCTCTGGGTACTCCGGCTTCCCATAAAACTTCTTACATGATATGACTCTGGCCAAGTGTCGTTAAACCCAATAAACAAACAAACATCATAACTAGTTGAGTGCTAGAAGTCCATTTTTGTGGTTCCATTCAAACATTCTGGATGTGCTTTATATTTTCTTGGGAGCAGAGGGTTAAGACCTAAAAAAATTTAAAAGTATGTTTCTCAGGCCCTCCTGCATGGTCCTTTTGGTTGCCACATGCTGTCTTTTTATTACCAATGCAAACATAAAAAAAAACAAAAATTAAATGGTTTTTGTCTGATATTTTACCCAAGTTAATAAAATTAATAAATTTGTCCCTTGTGTGCACTCAAGGGATGAAATACACCACCACCCATGCTATTCTGTAGATTATGAGGCCTAAAACATAAAAAAAACAAAAAGATGAACTTCAGATGGCAAAGAAATAATTACAAAAATAAAAAATAAAATAAAAACTGCCTGCCTGCATGCGATTTGACAAAACCTAGCCTGAGAAACAGAAGATCTACTTTGTGTTGCCTAACGGACTACCCAATAAACTGTCACAAAGCAAAACACATTCTTCAACCAGAATTAATTTAGTATTCTACCAGTTAAAACACATTCTTATCTGTGAAAATCACCCCCAAACCCCATACCCCCTAACCCCCTCCCAACTCCAATCCTCTCTTCCACATGTTTTATGTAATGGCAATTCTCAGTTGCAGTTTTCAGCAGAATGTATATATATACTCTGTACTTAACTGGTTGAGTGCTAAATTATTTTTAGTCATCAAACTTTGTTCAGAAGTCTTTGCCTTGTTACATATAGGCTCTCTCCCATAAACTGTAGCAAGGCAAATCCATAGAGACTGAATAATTTTCTTCAAAGATAAGGTGAAGCACATCATCCACAGAATATGAAGCTTTTAAGTTGTAGTACCTGACATGGACTTCTCGCCCTCAACTAGCTTATGCTCTGAACACCAGAAAAATGTGATTGAATAAATGCATTCCTATTAGATAAAAAAAATATCATTGTAAAAATTTGTTCATTATAGACAGAGAAAGTCCATCGGAGGAAGATTATCCTGATAAAGCTTGTGGTGATAGTGGAATAACATTCACACTCAGTCCTAATTCTGGTAAGTGCAATTATGTATATATTATTGATGAACTTTTTATCCATGTCTAGGCTTAGGTGTAATACTCATTTTTATCCATTCACCTGATTTGTTATGTGCATCCTTGAGTGCTGATTAGCACTTTCAACATTGAGTTTCCACAATTGTATCTGTAAGGTCCTATTAGCGATGTGTCAGTGTGAGGAATACCTGTTAACTGATAGAGTGCTGGAAGCCCATATTTGGGCTTTATTCTGAAATGCAGGTACCACAACTTGAAGGCTCATAATCACTCTATGTGCTTTGTATTATCTTGGAAGTGATATTATTTAGTCTGTAATGGCTTGCCTTGTTACCCGATTGTCCACATGGGGGCATGATGACACTGTGTACTAAGGCATACTGCACGTCGATGGCGCACATGTCTTCAACCAATCTAACCCTGCCTGTGCTGCAGTGTGGAGTTACGATGTTGGGGAGCTGGAAGCTGCTCGTTGTTGCTCGGTGGTTCTCTCCAGGTACTCTGGCTTCCTCCACCCATAAAACTGTCATGGTCATGATTAGCCATTGTGCATAAGTATGTGACCTTAAACACCAATAAATAAATAAATAAATTTGCCTCTTTCCAATTTATGGGAGAGTGCCTGTTGGCACTCTCCCATAAATTGTAACAAGGCAAAGAAATGTGTACAAGATTTGATGGCTGAAAATAATTTAGCACTGTACCAGTTAATGAAATAGCCACTTTGCTGTAGGAGTTCGAATCACAGCTGCAGCAACCATGTTGTGCCCTTCGGTAAGACACTTCACTCCCATTGCCCACTTTGGGGCACGATGGTGTTGTGTACTAAGGCACACTGCTCGTCGATGGTGCACTTGTCCTCTATCAATGCTATCCCTGCTTGTGTGGAGTTAGTATGTTCGGGAGCTGTCTGTTGCTCGCCGTTGTTCGGTAGTTCACTCGGAGTTCTCCAGCTTCCTCCACCCGTAAAACTGTTGTGGTCATGATTAGCCATTGTGCAGAAATATGTGACCTTGAACACCAATAAATAAATAAATTTGCTGTGGGAAATATTCAGTTTAGTCTATACTCAATGCACACAAAATGGGGGAGTCATGGCTCAGTAGGTTGAGGTGCAGGCTGCAAGCCGAGACGTTCTCTGTTTGAATCCCACCTGTGGCAACCTCATTTTATCCTTGGCGAGACACTTCACCCCCATTGCCCATGTGGGGGCACTGACGCTGTGTGCTGAGGTGTATTGCACGTCGATGGTGCACCTGTCTTCAACCAATGGTAACCCTGCTTGAGTGGAGTTCGTATGTTGGGGGAGCTGACAGTTGCTCGCCGTTGCTCTGTGGTTATGTTAGGGTACTCCGGCTTCTGCCCCCCTAAAAAACTGTTGCGGTCATGATTAGCCATTGTGCAGAAATATGTGACCTTAAACGCCAATAAATAAATGCACACAATATCCAAATTTATTATTTTAACTGGTTGAGTGCTAAATTATTTTTCAAAGGTGATTTGAAACATGGAATTTTTTTTCAAAGCTACCACACTGCCAGCATGAGTAGCCATAGTCTACCAAGATTTCGTTCATAAATAATTTTGTTATAAATTATTGGGGAGGGCCAATAGGAACTCTCCAATAAATTGTGCCAAAACAATTTTATATAAAAAATGTTCTCCCACTGCTGAACGAACAACAGGCAAATGCATCCAGTGTAAAGTCACTAAATTCACAGAATGACACGCATGTGAATGGGTTAATCGATATGGCATGAGTGCCAGCGCGGATGGATAAAATGAGAGGCCACAGGCCTCGAGTTTTATCCTTCTGTGATGGCACAAGTGCCATATCGATGATTAACCCATTCACACAGTCGTGTCATTCTGTGTTTATTACATGCCTTCCCATCTATAAAAACAATTATTAGAAGAACACTCAGCAATTCATTTGACAACTATCAACACAAAGAACACATTTTATTGCCAACTAAATTTGCTAGCGGAACGTGTGTTACTATTTTGTCCCCTGAGTTCTAATGTGTTCTATGTGCCTCAGGGGATGGTTTTTAGCTAGGGATTCAAATTGTAATTGCAGTGCACGATTTGTAGAAGATTCCAGTGAAATTGCGCTTTTATTTAAAAATAGTCTGTCAATGATTTCCGTTCTGCACATGTGTGCAGAACTGATTTTCATTTTCCGCATGGATTAGTGTTGCGGAAGATGGGGATTTCAAATAACAGGCATGTAATAAAGTTGCTTCCAGCACTTTGCAATAGAGCCATAATAGACACTTGTAGCACTCAAGCAATTAATTAATAATTTTTAAAAAAATTTCCACCAAATTTCATCAAAATGAGCTCAATGAGGAGGATCACGTGATGTGATTTTGTGGAAATGTCTTGAAAAATAATATTTTTTCAACTGTTTAATTTGTAAATTATGTGAATGAATGCATCAAATTTGTTGGGTAAAGGGTTAACATGAGTATTCCCTTTGGTCATTTTTCTATATTCTTGTGGTAACTTGAGGATTTTGATGGAGCACAGAAAGCTTTGCTAAAGAAGATATAATAGATTAAATGGTTATATGGGAAGCTAATGAGACTGTTATATTTTGGTCTCGATCAGTGAACTGTGACTGCCGGACCGGCACTTGACCTAAATTCCTTTAGCAAAGTCTACGAGTCATATTTATGAAGGGATTTCATTGTTACTTGGTAAGATGACTCATTTTGGAATGATTTCACTGAAACTTGGTAACTTTAGTTGAGATACATTAACTGTGATGACCACATCTACCCAGTCTTCATTTCTTTAGTATAGTCTTCACTTCAAATTATTCTTGTGAAAACATAGCATGTAGGGTACAGAACTTAATATATTCTCAATTATCAATGTGTCTCTCTGCACAGGGGATAGCCATTTTATCTCCTGTCCAGATAGGACTGTATGCTGTGGCAGCATTAACCCCACAATTGATGCTTAGAGAGAGTGTTCGGACACCTCAAGAACTTTCCCTGACTGGGGAATTGATCCCAGGACCTCTGACATGAGAGACCAACGAACTAATCCACTCGGCCACCACTTTCTATAAACATTTTGAGGTCTTGATCTCTAGAATGTACTATTTCATTGATGTTAGCTGTTATCATTATCATTTCTTGAACCACCTTACAAGGTTTCCAACAAATGATATTGAGGTAAGCTATTAAAAAATTTAGGGATGTATATTTCTGTTAACTTCATGAGATTATTTTGGTTATTGAGTTAATGTTTTTCAAGATGCCGTTTTATCTAACCACAATGCAGAAAACTGGCCTCAGACCTGCAAATGGCTTCTAGCCTGTAATTTTCTGGCAAAGAAGAATGTCTTCAGCCTGATATATCCAGTATATAAATTGAAAAGTGCATAAAATCATTTGAAATTCTTAGTTTTCAAATTAAATTAAGACATTGATAAATAAAATTTTGATATGCATAAATATCAATTAGTTTGTTACTTTTGTGAATGGATCATGTATATTGAGGTGATTGTGTAAGAGAAAAGAGAGTGAAGGGAAGGCACTAACCTTTTCTTCTGTTGTAAAACCAAACCCCTAATTCTTATGCGAAACATATTTTCATTGGTTTTTTTTCTTCCAATTTTCAGTTGTCGATTACCCACCAAAATATGAAGGAATGATACCTGCCGAAGAAACAGCAATTGACAAAGAGTTACCATGGAAGAGAACAATAGTTCAAGAGCCTGTGACAGTGTACCAAGCTGTAGATGATGTGCCTCAGAAATCTGAAATTCCTTCATGGGCAGGAAATCCTGCCTATCATCGATTGACGGAAAGTGGATCACCTTACATGACACCAGAAAACACATTGAATGCTCCTCCTCCATCATTAAACCTCCCCAGTGTATTTAGTGTATTCTCAGTTGAAGAGCAGAAGCAAGACATTCCATTTCCACCTCCTTGGGAGAAAAAAGACCCAACAGAGGTGCCCCTGACATCACCAGAATTTGGCACAAATGGAAATGTGCCAAGTAAATATCTGCATTCCTCTCATGACTCTCCGGCACCCTCACATCACAATGTTATTGTTCCAGCAACTGCTTTGGGTGATAATGACGGCAATCTCGAATTTAGTGCAAAAAAATCGGAGCCTCCGGGAGCAGCATCATCAAAAGCAACCCCAAAGCATTTCCAAATGATTGAACTGTCTACTTCTCCACATGTTCAGATTGAACTGGAGGAAATACATTATCAGGAGAATTTAAAAAATCGTGTTGAAGAATGGCTGCATCGTCCCGATAGTAATTCACATCTATTGAGTGATAAATCAGATGATGAGAACATTGACACAGATTATGAAATTCATTTATGATAGTCCTTTGATTTCATGTTCTTTACTTTTCTTTTAACCCTTTACCTAAAACACACAAATGTGGTATGTTTCAGCATATCCACAGATCTCTGTACAAATGGATTACTGGAATGTCGGGGAAAAACCGTTGCCACTTAGCCTCGCCCCCTCCCCCCCCCCCCCCCCCCCCCACATGGCATAAAGTCAATCAAGGAGATGTGTCCTCCCGATCCTTGACGTTTTATTCTAGCTTTCAACAAGATGGTAACGTTATCTTAATTACTCTCACCTGCCTAATAATAATGTTAACACCATTATTAATCAGTCTGCTCCTGCCCCCCTCCTCCCTCACACACATTCTCCATGAAAACTAAAACACTCTATCAACTATCCAATCTCAGGACTTATTTTTTATCAATGACTAAAATATGTTGTGAATATTCAATTTGCATTACCACGTAAAATTTGGATATCATCAAAATATTCATTTTTCGCAGACCTCAAAGTCCATTTTTCAAAAAAGCGATTGAAGATTGCTAGACATCAGGAAACTGAAAACATTCAAGATTTTTTCTTGTTTAGCATTGTTTATTTATAGCAAGTTCTCCCCCCCCCCCCCCCCCCCACCACCCAAGACTGTGGCAGTGGAGACATTTTTAGCTTAACTTAACAAAATCAAGATATGCTATTGCCATTGCTCGTCTGTGAGTCAATGAGGCTGTTCTCTTTAGCACAGGCTACACCCTGTAGTTCTTGTCCAATCATAACTAAATTTCATGTACAGGTTCAAGGTCATGTCTAGATGAGAACGTTCCATTTTGGTCATGTTACTGCCACTTGGGCACATGACCTTAGTTCCTTTAGCACTGTCTACAGGTCATATTTATGAAGGGATTTCATTGTAACTTGGTAGGATGAGACTCTAAGCTATCTAGATGACTGACCTATTTTGGTCATGCTTGGTCAACTGTGTCCACCTGATGGGCAAATGACCTAGATAACTGTGAGGGCCACATCAACCCAGGCCTCAACCTTTAGTAGAGTCTGCATGTCATATTATTCTTGTTGAAAACATAGCATGTAGGGTACAGAACTTAACATATTCTCAATTATCACAATTCTTTTCTTATTTCATAACCCTTTCATAAATATTGAACATTATTCTTTTCATCAAACACTGCACACAGTCAAGTTAAGCTGCAATGTTATTAACACTTTCATTCTGTATGTGACCAATGAGTGTTCCAACAATCCATTTGTATAGAGATTAGTGTGGATTGAAAGTCCTTGGATTCAAAAATATATTTTGAAGGCCTTGAAAATGCTCGATTTGACCCTAAGAGATCCTTGAAAGTCATTGAATTTGGTTCCTGATATTGTTGGAGTACCCTGTTTTTAGCTGTGGGAAGCTGCTCTATATTGGCAATGTCAGTTTCTTCGTCGGTCAGTTTGTGACCAAAAAGTTTGTAAAAAACCCAATAACTTTTAAAATTCTTAGTGGAATGACATCATATTTGGTATGTAAATGTATCTTATTGATGTCTAGCCCCAAGTTCAAGGCATGTTTTTTTCACAATATTTTTATTGAGAGTTATTGCCTTTTACAGACTTGGAATTTATTTCATTTTTATGAAATTCAATAACTTTTAACACTCTTGATAGAATGACATCATATTTGGTTTGCAAGTGTTTCTTATTGATGGCTAGCCCCATATTCAATGCAGGTATTAGTCAGAGTATATTTGTCATAGTTATTGCCCTTTGGAATATATTTCATTTTTACCATCTATCGCATCTTTGATGCGATCTCACAGTTTTCTTGAATAATGACTGGAAATTTTCTTTTTTTCTACTTCCAAAACATAGAGTACAGTGGAACCCTGTTAATTGAATAGGCACTTTGCCAATGAAAATTATTCAATTAACAGGAGTATTCAATTAACAGGGATTGTGTCACTTTCCTGTATTCTAGAGATGAAATTAGCATTTATTCTATTATATCTTGTTTGACAAAACTCCATGAGTTCTGTCAAACAAGATAAAATAGATTAAATGTCTGTATTGGATGTACTGAGGCCAAATTGGTCTATAAACAAAGGAAAAATGGGGAGAGTCAGGATAATTTTGTGACAGGTTACAAGATTTTTTCTTCAATTAAATGGAGTTTACTCTATAACCTATATTCAATTAACAGGTTAAATTTGAACTGGAGGTATGGTAAATGGTTTTGTGTTGGGAAATTGTTTGCAATTAACAGAGTTATTCAGTAAATAGATATCCAATTAAGGGGGCACCACTGTATAAACCTTTCACTGGAAAGATATCAACAAGGTCATCTTCATTTCATCATGCGTGAGAAGCTATGATTTGGAAGTCAAAATACAATTGGATCAGTGATTTTTTGATATGGACAGAACTTGTCTATTACGTGAATGTTCAGATCACCCCTCTACCTAACAAGACCAGAGAATGGCAATTGCTTATATATGTTCTCAAAAACAAAAATATTTCTTATGTCCTTGGGCAAGGCACTTCATCCTGATTGCCCACATGAGGCATTGGGTGATATGTACTAAGGTGTACTGCATGTCGATGTTGCACTTCCCTTCAACCAATGATTACTCTGCTTGTTTGGAGTTAGTATGTTGGGAAGTCTGACACTATGTTGGGGAGACAGACTGATGCATGGTGGCTCTCTCTGGGTACTCTCTTGCTTCCATGCATACAACTGTCACGGTCATGATTAGTCATTGTGCATAAGTATGTGACCTTAAATACCAATAAATAAATAAATACTCTCTTGCTTTCTCCAAGCATAAAACTATCTGATGTGAGGTGATTCTTGCCTTCGAATGTTATCACCCCCTTTTGGAACAAGGATGACCAGCTTGTTCCATTGAGGGGCCATAAGCTATGTTTTGGATGCAAAAATTGAAAATAAAATATTAAAATTTGAATAACGTTATTTTGTGAATAGTGCCGACTGGATATGGCATTGGTAAAGGGTTACGCAAATTATTCATACATTGTCAGTTTTACAAAATAACGTTGAAATTCTTTTTCTCATGTCATATTTTTTTCAAAAGCATGCACATAAACTGTTTTCAGTGGACTTTATTGCATTCACTGAGGATTATACAATGAAAAATTTACAAAAGTACTTAACCTTCCATTTTCTGACACGATATGACTGTGGTCGTTGGATGTGTCATCAACTCCTTTATTGCTGCAAGTAGATATTCATGTCCAGTATAGGATTTTTTTTACTAATGAAATAAATATAGTTTGGGCACATTTAGTCCAATTTTCTCCCTGTAAATTGAATGGATTTTTCACTAATGATTTCTTGTGTTAAATTTCGATGAATTTTTCATAAAATCTAGTCATGGCTAAAATTAAACCTCAGTAAACAAACATTCCCATTTTGTTTCTACCCATCATTGCCATTTGCAGAGAAAAAATAATCAATTCAAATTTATTTTTCAATTTGTGTATTTATAGCAATGTTCTTTTCACCTTAGGTGTAAAGCAGGGCTATTATTAACCCTTAGGCCCCCATATAGCCCCAAACCTCCACCTTTATATTGCATTGAAGCAGGTGCTCCCTTGTGTAATCTTTTTTATTACTCTTGTGTGTAGACTGAATTTTCCCTGGCAGTGGTTCTACATCACTGCTGGCTGCCTGTATAGGCAGCCAGCAGTGATGTAGAACCACTGCCAAGTCATCAATAACTATGTAAGCAGAAAAAGGTCATAAATACTTTAAAATTAATCTGAGGACTTAAGGGTTAACTGTTTGGCTGCATCTACTCATGTTATTTATAATTTGAGCAGTTGAACAAATTTATAAAAAAAAATTTAATAAAACCATATCATGTGGATACCTTATAGGACAGGCTCAACCCATGATAAAGTTTTGTTGAAATATTTTGACAGTTTCAAACAAATTTAATGAAAATAACAAATTTTGATATCATGTGAGTTGGGTAAAGGGTTAAGAAAACCACTTGTTTGGTCATCAATGAAAAATGAAAATTTGATTTCATAATTGGTTACACATCAAATGGTCAACTTCCGTACAAGTAGCTTCCTGAACCGTGAATAATATTTTTTTCTCCTTTGTTTTTTAATTTTTTTACAAAAAAATAAATAAATGGGTACAGTGAATTCCTTTGAAAATATTTATTTTGGGCAAGGTACAGTGCAACCCTATTAACTGAATAATCACTTTGTCAGTGAAGATATTCATTTTGGGAAATATTTAAGGTAATCCTTTACAAAGGTGGGTTGAGATAATTACACAAAGTTCAGATCTTTTTCTCACTTCTTTTTGTGTTTTTTTTTCAGTTTTAAATCACTTTTCAAATAAAGTTGCATTCTTTTATGAGAAATATATTTTGATTTTAACCACATTTACGGCATTTTATCATGCTCTTGAAAATCGGGCATAATCACTGTTTTGTATTTCTGTTGGCTTGTTCTATCTCATTTCCTAGGACTGAATGGGTGTACTCATTTTCATGTATAATGACCCCTGGGAGAGAGTATGAGAGAAATCAATAAAATTTCATGAAAGTTGGAGACAGTATGAATGCATGATAACTTTGATGTGGCATCTGGGATAATTTTAGCACAGTCTACAGGTCATATTCAATATGGAGGGATTTCATAGTTACTTGGTAGGTTGACTCCATATGATGTCTTGATGAGAACTTCCCCATTTGGTTGCGATCTGTCAACCGTGATGGCTGCCAGAGCCTAAAACCCCAAAACCTTTTGCACAGTCTACAGGTCGTATTTATGGAGGGATTTCATTGTAACTTAATAAGATGACTCCATATAATATCTAGATTAGAACGTCCCCTTTTGGTCACGATCGGTCAACTGTGACGGCTACAGGGGCCTGAAGCCCCAAAACCTTTAGCACAGTCTGCAGGTCGTATTTATGAAGGGATTTCAGTGTAACTTTGTAGGATGACTCCAGATAATGTCTGGATGAGAACATCCTTCTTTGGTCTCGATCGTTCAACAGTGATGGCTGCCCAAGCCCAAAACCTTTAGCACAGACTACAGATCATGTTTATGAAGGGATTCCATTGTAACTGTGTAGGATGACTCAGTATAATGTCTAGATGAGGATGTCCCCTTTTGGTTGCGATGGTTTAACCGTGATGGCTACACATGCCAAAGCCCGAAAACCTTCAGCACAGTCTACAGGTCATATTTATGAAAGGATTTCATTGTAACTTGATAGGATGACTCGTTTTTGAATAATTTCACTCTAACTTGGTAACTTTGGTTGGCATACATTAGATGTGAGGGCAACATTAACTCACCCCTCAATTCTTTAGTACAGTCTACACCTCAAATTATTTTTATTGAAAACACAGCATCAGGGAACAGAAATTAACATATTCTCAATTATCACAATTCTTGTCATATTTCATAATCCTTTCATAAACATTGAACATTGTCCTTTTCATGAAACACAACAAACCGTCAAGTTAACCTACAGTGTCATTGACACTTTCATTTTTATACACATATGATAGGACTAGAATCAGTAGCAGGTCAGACCAGGGTTGGGTACCCAAACCTTGGCTCCAGCTGCTACTAACAATAACCTAGATGTCGTGCCTAAGTTATGTTGTATTCATAATGGCTTCCTTTGTTGAAAAAAACACACAGAGGGTGCCATCATTGAGCTGACAGTCTGTGATTTTGAAAATGCTGCATTCAGTGTGTAAAAATGTTTATCTGTTTAACCCTTTACCCAATGCAGACGATATCAAAATTTATTATTTTAAGTATCATTTTTTCAAATTTTTCAAAAAATTTCAACAAAGCCACATCATGTGACACCTCGTTGGAACAAAAAAATCCATCATGTCGCATAATTGCCTCAACTTGCCGTTGTGAAGGATTACTGCATTTAATTGATGGAAATTTGGTCATTTGTCTGTATTCTAGGGATGATTGAATATTTATTGTTATATCTTCTTATTATTTGACAAACCTTATGGAGTGCCCTTGTTTTTGATGCAGAACACTTTGCAATTACCATCCTTAACTCTTTGGAAATCTTTGAAGATATACAGTGGAATCCTGTTAATTGAATAACCACATTGCCAATGAAAATTATTCAATTAACAGGAGTATTCAATTAACAAGGATTGTGTCACTTTCCTGTATTCAAGAGATAAACTTAGCATTTATTCTATTATATCTTGTCTGACAGAGCTCCATGAGCTCTGTCAGACAAGATATAATAGTTTAAATGCCTGTATTGGATGTACTGCAGCCAAATAGGTCTATAAACAAACAAAAAACTGGGGAAAATCATGGTAATTTTTCAACAGGTTACAAGATTTTTTATTCAATTAACAGGAGTTTACTCTATGACCTATATTCAATTAACAGGTCAAATCTGTACTGAAGGTATGGTAAATGGTTTTGTGTTGGGAAATTGTATTCAATTAACAGGGTTATTCAGTTAAGAGATATCCAATTAAGTGGACTCCACTGTACCAGTAATGTCCTGGAACTTCCTTGAATTGACTGCTCATTAAAGTGCAGAAATTAAGTCAGCAATACTGTATAAAGATTTGTGTTGGACCCTATCTAGCAAATGTCTAAATCTGCTTATTATACTATACAGTGGAACCCTGTTAATTCAGGGTTCCCACTTGGCCTTGGATTTGAGGAACAGCCTTGATTTTGACTGAGGGTCATTGAATTCCTGGAAAATGTGCCAGGATGCCTTGAAAAACCCTGAATATTCACGAAACTGAAATATTAACAAAGCTACTGATGTACCGACCATTGGTATCAGCTGTTGGCTGATAACGACCTATCAGCATCGGTTCAACACTTGCATCAAATCTTCAGCAATTCTGATGGTAAAAAAAAATGGATAGGCCTACACAAGTCGGGTTGATTTAATTATTGCAATCGTATTTACAGACGAGAGTTATTGCCTGGATATTAATTTAATATTCAGGCAATAACTCTCGTCTGTAAATTAAATAGAAGCAACTATTTTCAAAAGTTTCTAACTTCATTTCACCAAAGGTGGCACATATCTTTTTATGCAAGAAGACATGCGGGTTAAGCTGGGTTTATGTTAAATTATGTACTCTAAACATAGATCCCCTTCTAGGAAAGAAAAAGAAATATCGGGAGTGATCTGTGTATTTAGAAACTTAGCTTGGATTACAGACTCATTCCTAAACCAATTATCCCATGTTGCCAATACATCCTGACACCATGTGTCTTGGGAAAGATAAATTATATATTTTTGAATAATCATGCTTAAAATTGAGAAAATAATTCCATTGCAATAGCTATACAAAGCTATACAAAGCTCTCACAAATTGAATGTGATTAGGTTCTGCCTGAATTGTCCAAAATTGTGTCGAGAGCTATTTCACATTAGTTGAGAAATGCCTCCAGCTTCTGAGAGATGATTGACAGAATCAATGGTGCACTGGAAAACAAGGATTTCTGAATGACAAACTCCACTCAGCAATTTGCAGTTGGCGCTGTGAGGTCTGGATGATAATACCTTTTAAATCCAGCAGACAAAGTCAGAAAGCTGAAGCACCAATGAAATTAATCTAAAAATGATTGTTCTAAATGTGATTGGAAAGGGACCAATTCTGTGAGGGACTGAAAATGAGTGCTTCCACATATCAAAGACTCTGACACATGGCAACACTATAATCACTATTGATGCTGCAGAATCCAGGCCACTTTGATCATGCGACATTACTTCAAAGAGCGATGTGTATAAACTATTTGGTGGCAGCTGGCACTTTAGCCACCGCATTATCCCATTGTTTGACATCAGTGATGATCAGTCACTCGATCAGTTTATTTAAACATTCATTGGTATCAGCATCTGTATTGGCCAATTATGGTCTCAAATCATCGACCATCGGTTCACAACCCTTTTTGATCATCAGTACTAAACAAAGCATGCTATTATTACTATTTATTACTTTCCAAAGTGTGATTTACTGGGATTTCTGGGTTTGATTATAAACGATAACTTCACAAGTGAATTATGCAATCAACAATTGGGTCATGTATCCATGCGTGCAAATGAAGACGCTTTGCCGTGCGTGTAATGGGGACTTCATTGTTTTTTTTTAACCCTTTACCTAACATGAAAAGCAGATGACACTTGCAAAAAAAATTCTTGAATAACTGTTATTTTCATTTTTTGTCTCAAAAACATAGGTTATGATCCCTCATTGGAACATAGGTTATGATCCCTCATTGGAACGAGCTCGTTCCAATGAGGGGTCATAACCTATGTTTTAGAGACAAAAAATGAAAAAATAATGAAAATTAATCGGCGAGTTTTGACAATAGCGTTGGCTGTTATGTTAGGTAAAGGGTTAAATAATATAATTATCATTAATAATGAAAAGTAATAAACAGAGTAATCGCTTCACTAGACTGGTTATGTGAAATAATTAATTCGAGGCGAGGGACTATATTGTAAAACACTCTTGCGCATTCGCACACTTATGTTTGTACAACGTCTCTCTCCTCTCATGAATTATTTCATGTAACCAATCTAGTCAAGTGCTTACTCTCTATATAGTTTTATATGCCAGAGTTAGTGAAGTCATAGCCATAACTAGTTAGGTCAAGTGAATGCAGGCCTTGAATTTGGCTATTGTATTGCATGGAAAAATGATGAAATATGTAGAGAAACATCCGAGAATAGCCTTGCACCCTGTAATTGAATGGCCACTGCCAGTGAAATTTATTCAATTTACAGGAGTATTCAGTTAAGAGAGATTTGTCACTTTCCTGAATTATAGAGATAAATTGAGCATTTATTCTATTAAGGAGCTCTCTCAAATAAGATATACTAGATTAAATACCTGTAATTGATGTACTGAGGCCAAGTAAGTCTGTAAACAAGGAGAATTTGGTCATTTGCAAGGTAATTTTGTGACATGGCAAGATTTTTAATCAAGTAACAGGAGTTAACTCGAAAACCTAACTGCAATTAACAGTGCAAATTTGCACTGAATGTATGGTAAATGGTTTGGTGTTTGGAAATTATATTCAATTACCGTAATAGGGTTATTCAATTAAGAGATATACATTTAAGTGAGATCCACTGTACCATGTAAACCCCTACGAAAAAAAGGTTTAAAAAGCTCTTTTTTCTCCTACCAGGACTAATTCTGGCTTTAACCCTCTGCACTCTGATGTCAAAATGGCAAAGTTTTCAGCAGCAAATATTTCACACAATGCAGTTTGATATTTAACCAAATATACCTTGTTTGACAGAGCTCACTGAGCTCTGTCAAACAAGATATAATTGGGTAAAATTGTGGTTAAACATGAAAGACACAGTGTGATTGGAGAAAATTGTGTTGCACTACCAGAGTGCTATGTGTTAATCACTTCTTGTAACAAAAAAACTGCCTCAGCTTGTAGTCTTTGTCTATACTTGTTCCTTGGTAGTTGTTTTTAGGCAAGTCTTTCCTGTCTTTATAACCAGCAATGGCTTGCCTAGAAACAACTGCAGTGTAATGTATACTGTCAGAGTTTGGCAAAAATGTAAAAAAAAATCTCCAGGCCCTCAAGAGTTCAAATGCGGGTTGGAGGAAAATATCAAAACTATACAAAGACTTGTGTGAATGAAGGTGAGGAAGAGATGATGAGGGAGGAGAAATGTCTAAATTATTTTCAGAAACATTATGTTGGTTGGAGGTTAAATATTGTTTATACAAATAAAAACTATACTCAAGAAATGTTTATGTTTATATTACAATTAGTGATCAAGTCAATTAAATTTATTTCTCCGAAATCTTGGAGGAAGAATATGGATAGATTTGTTTAGATTATGTAACCAAGATTTTTGTCATGACTTGCAATCGTCAAATCTCTACTTTCTCCACCCAGTGAAGAAGAGATCAGCTTCTGTCCAGAGATGGACAATATACCGAAAAATGGAACCGATACCAATATCATGGGGATACCGAAAAACTGAACCAAACCAATCATTGAATAGCGTAGCAGCCTGAATTTTCAAATTTTCCAACATTAGCTATTTATAAGACCCTGTTGAGGCTTGATAACAGTTGAAAGGTTCATTTTCATGAAAGAAGTGACTGATTTTCTATTCTGTTTTATTAACCCTTTACCGAACGTAATGGCCAAAATCGGCAGTGCTAATCACAAAAACTGCCATTTAATTTTCATTATTTTTTTCATTTTTTGCCTCAAAAACATAGCTTATGACCCCTCATTGGAACGAGCTCGTTGAGATCACAAACTATGTTTTTTACGCAAAAAGCGAAAAAAATTAATTATTTAAAAACTTTGTTTCCAAGTGCAGTCTGCTTTGCATGTTATGTAAAGGGTTAACCTTCAATGGACTGGGCAACTATCCTGAATTCCCATTATCCTACAACCTACACATGTCCAATTGCTTAGCAGTGATTTCTAGTCAAGTCTTGGCTGTCTGTTAATGCAGCCATGACCTGGCTAGAAATTACTGCCCAGGTGTTTTGGCTATTGTCAGCAGGACCACCTAAAGGTGGCATGGTCAGGGCATATGCTCAGAGATTGCAAAGTCCTGAAATAGGTCTTTAAATATTAAGGTGCAAGTAAGAACAAGTCACAAAATTACTGTAGATATGATTTGTCGTTGTAAAAGAATGCCACAGTTGAGCTCATTGGCAGTTGGCAGTGTCATTTATAGCATTGTTGAAGAATGATACAACAACAACAACAACTTATTCTGTTTTTCCTGATATCAATTCCTCTTTGGAACTATCAGCAAATCTCAGTCAAGTCAGATACAGAATACCGAACCGATATAGAGGTATACCCCCCTAAAAATACTGAAACTGATACCAAACTCAAAATTCTAATATTGCCTATCTTTATTTTTGTCTAATGTAAAATACAAAATATAATCCTGGCTTGTGTTATTTGAAATATCATTCTCATACAATATATGTTGATCAGTCCACTTACAACTTTAATGTGCTTAAATTCACCATTGTAGAGCCAAATTTAGATTTGATTGTGGCCCATTGTATCTGGAGGAGAGGGTTAGGGACCCAGGGTCACAACCCCAGAGCCTGTTTGGCTCAGAAATGCAAATACAATTTTTCTTTTGAATTGGAATGAAAACTGCCAGTCCTTTGCAAAGGAACTGTGAGACTCTGTTATCCATACAGTTTCTGTTATTTCATTTGTGGATTTGTGGAAACTATGACTTTTGCAATAGAAATTTTGCAAATTTCCTGTGATTTGATATACCCATAAATTTTCAAAATTTGCAGATGTCTATCATGCCACAAATGTCAGTCATGGCCCTGTTACCATTTAGGTCCCTGCGAATCACAAATTTGGGATTGACTCGACAGAGTTTCTGCTTCTGAGGCAGAAGGTCCGCTTGGCGGCTTCATTGCCTAAACAACTTTTTTCCTATTACGCAGTTATCTCTGGACTGTTTTTTTAGCTAAACTTGACAAAGTCAAGATAAGCTATTGCCATCACGCATGCGGAAGTCTGTTAGTCTGTGAGTCTGTTCACATTTTCCTTTAGCACGGGCTGCACCTCGCAGTTCTTGTCTGATCGTCACAAACTTTCATATGCAGGTTGGGGTCATGTCTAGATGAGAACGTTCCCTTTTGGTCGCTATCGGTCAACCGGTATGGCTGCCTGAGCCCAAAACCCGAAAACCATTAGCACAGTCTACAGGTCATATTTATGAAGGGATTTCATTGTAACTTGGTAGGATGCCTCTTATAATGCCTAGATGAGAACGTCCCTTTTGGGCATGATCTGTCAACCGTGATGGCTGCCCAAGCCCAAAACCCAAAAACTTTTAGCACAGTCTGCAGGTCATGTTTAATATGGAGGGATTTCATTGTAACTTGGTAGGATGACTCCTCCTTATGATGTCTAGATGAGAATTTCCCCATTTGGGCATGATCTGCCAACCGTGATGACTGTCCGAGCCCAAAACCCCAAAACATTTAGCACAGTCTACAGGTCATATTTGTTGAGGAATTTTATTGTAACTTGGTGGGTTGACTTCATATAATGTCTAGATGAGAAAGTCCCCTTTTGGACGTGATTGGGCAACTGTGACGGCTACAGGGGCCCGAAGCCCAAAAACCTTTAGCACAGTCTACAGGTCATATTTATGAAGGGATTCCATTGTAACTTCGTAGGATCACTCCAGATGATGCCCAGATGAGATTGTCTCCTTTGGTTGCGATCATTCAACCATGATGGATGCCCATGCCCGAAAAGCTTTAGAACAGTCTACAGGTCATATTTATGAAGGGATTTCATTGTAACTTGGGAGGTTGTCTTCATATAATGTCTAGATGAGAACGTCCCCTTTTGGACACAATTGGGCAACTATGACGGCTACAGGGGCCCGAAGCCCGAAAACCTTTAGAACAGTCTACAAGTCATAATCATGAAGGGATTTCATTGTAGCTTGGTAGGATGACTCCAAATAATGTCTAGATTAGAACATCCCTTTTTGGTCGCGATCATTCAGCCTTTATGGCTGCCCAAACACAAAGACCTTTAGCATCGTCTATAGGTCATATTTATGGAAGGATTTCAATGTAACTTGTTAGGTTGACTCCATATAATGCCTAGATGATGACAACCCCTTTTTGGTCGTGATTGGTCAACTGTGATAGCTACAGGTGCCCGAAGCTCGAAATTCTTGAGCACAGTCTACAGGTCATATTTATGATTGGATTTCATTGTAACTTCGTAGGATCACTCCAGATGATGCCCAGATGAGAATGTCCCCTTTTGGTTGCGATGATTCAACCAATATGGCTGCCCAAGCCCGAAGAGCGAATACCTTTAGCACAGTCTACAGGTCATATTTATGAAGGGATTTCATTGTAACTTGGTAGGTTGACTTCATATAATGTCTAGATGAGAACGTCCCCTTTGGACGCAATTGGGAAACTGACGACTACAGGGGCCTGAAGCCCGAAAACCTTTAGCACAGTCTAGAGGCCATATTTATGAAGGGATTTCAATGTAACTTCATAGGATGACTCGTTTTGGAATAATTTCACTGTAACTTGGTAACTTTCGTTGATATACGTTAACTGTGAGGGCCACCTACATTAACTGTGAGGTCATATTAACCCACCCCTCAGCTCTTTAGTACAGTGTACACCTCATATTATTTTTATCAAAAACATAGCATACAGGGAACAGAAATGAACATATTCCCAATTATCACAATTCTTGTCTTATTTCATAATCCTTTCATAAACATTGAACATTATCCTTTTCATCAAACACAACACACAAGTTAAGCTACAGTGGCATTGACACTTTCATTAATTTAGTTGTGACTATTGTTTTCTGGGGACGCACAGAGAAATTGCAGAAGTATTTATACGTTTTCCTGATGGCAATGTTTTGCTGCTGCAAAACAATGCCTGTGGGAATACATATTAATACCTAGTGCTTCTGCAAGAGAAAGCAGCAAGAGAAACCTCAAGATTTGCTGATCTGGTAGCCAAGGAAATACAAGAGATGATTGCATTCCATGAGAGCAGCTAACTGATACAAGCTCTCAAGAAAGATGAGGCCATCTGTTGATACACAGTTTAAAATGTCCCTCGATTGAGTGTGCTGAGTTATTCTGGGCATATTCCATAATAGTGCTCTCTTTTGCAAGCCATGAGAATGTAGATGCTCTTGCATTTTCATCTCCAAAATGGCCTCTTCATTTTTGAACTAGTAAAAAACACAGGAATTAAATCCCAAACCAAATTGGGCAGAAGATTTCGAATCAAATCTATAATCTTGAATTGAATCACACAGCTCTTCATACTGTAAATATTGCACCTTTTTAACCCTTTGAACTCCAGAGGCCATTTTTCCAGCCGTGTCACAAGCTACGTCATAATGTCATTAAGGGGGATGACTGCAAGGTAAATGTGTGGTGTAGACCAATCAATATTTTCAACGTGCAGCCCTAAGGCTGCACATTGAAAATATTAATTGGTCTACCCCCAAAAAATAAATATGGACTCTTCCTATTGCTACCATGGAACTGACATGGAAGATACCACCAGGGTTGCAAGGGTTAAATATTCTCAGACTCCACTTATGTATTGTATTCAACAGAGACTCATCAAGGCAAGTCTATCAAAGAAGTGGAATATGAAGAATTGAATCATGACTGTTCGAAATCCATGAGGTGATGAAACAAATTGATCATGCACAAATT
This sequence comes from Pictodentalium vernedei, assembly GCA_031216915.1. Lineage (NCBI taxonomy): Eukaryota > Metazoa > Mollusca > Scaphopoda > Dentaliida > Dentaliidae > Pictodentalium > Pictodentalium vernedei. The sequence goes on from CM062295.1 coordinate 628,871,059, forward strand.
TACCATGAACCGCAAAGAGGTTCATGGAATTTGCATGTGATCTTTTTGTTCCATCAGCTTGTGGATTTTGAACAGTTCTGATTCAATTCTTATGTTTATTCCCGTCATAAAACATAATTATTTTTTGTCCGGACATGATATCGAGTTGGCTTATCTACAAGGCACTGCCTTGACTAACCATAATTCAGTCAAGCAACATAGCTTCTGATACAAAATAGTTCCTGTAAACTGTCAATATAACTCTTTAACCTGCTGAGTATTTGTCACATATTTTTCATCACATCTAGTCATGGCTGCTGTGAAGCAGCCATGACTAGATATGATGAAAAATTCATATAAATTTAACTCAAGAAATCATTGATCAAACATATAATCCAATATACAAGGGAGAATTTGGATAAAAGTGCCCCAATTATACTTATTTCGCTGGCACCTATTCCTTGTCCTTGGCAGGAATATCCACCAGCAGCATGCAAGGAGATAATGCCTAAAATACAATTCACACCCGAGTTGGGGAAACTCTATTTATAGAACATGAATAGAAATTACAGAATGTAAATATAGACTCTGGAAAATTGAATGTAGTGTGAAATATCAATGTACGATGTTCAAATGCCACATGATCAACTGGTATTCATTTGATAAATCACATGATCAACTGGTATTCATGGGGAAATAACATCACCAGACCTGAGAATCCACTGACAATACAATATTCATTGGGGAAAATTTCAGTTGTGGTGTAAACATTCCAGAATGAAATTAAAGTAGTTTCAAAAGGAACCTCCTTGAGCTCTTCCCGTATCATCAGGTCTCCTTTGGATGGCCTATTACACCCTCTCATACCCTCACTCTTGCCATTTTGAGACTCCGACCCTCTGAGCAATAGGCAGCCAAAGAAACTGGGCCCAAAACAGAATTCATTCCAAGGCTTGAAATTCTTCTTGCCAAACCGGAAGGTGTGGTGTAGCGATGAGATTTTGAAATCACTGTGCAGAAGCTCCAGATAGGTCTTTGAATTTTTAACCCCTACCCAAAGCACACAATATAAAAAAGTTATTATTTCAATTATTCTTTTTTTTTTTTAATTTTTCCAAAAAATTCAACAAACCCATTTCATATTTCCCCTTACTGGAATGAGCTCAATGAGCTCATTCCATTGAGGGGTCACATGTTATGGTTTTGTTAACATCTTTTTTTAAATAATATTTTTTCATCTCGTCTCCCTGTGCTTTGATTTTTTCAGGAGCATTTCGTGTTTGTCATTTCCAAGCGTCTGTCTATCCGTTAGGAAGATTTCCGTGTCCGCTCTTTAACTCTGAGAGGTTTTCTTTGATTTTGTTAAAACTTGGCATACATGCTGCTTACGGGGAGATGATGTGTCATGTACAAAATGTTTTATTGTTCCATGGAGGTCAAGGTCACAGATCAAGGTCAGTTGTCCGTCAGGACGAATTTCGTCTCAGCTCCATAACTCTGAGATGATTCTTTGCATTTTGTTGAAACTTGGCACACATGTTGCTTGTGGTAAGACGATGTGCCATGCACAAACATTTTTTTGTTTGATGAAGGTCAAGGTCGCAGATCAAGGTCAACTGTCCATCAGGAAGATATTCGTGTCCGCTCCATAACTCTGAGATGCTTTGTTGGATTTGGTTGACACTTGGCATGCATGTTGCTTATGGGGAGATGATGTGTTGCTCACAAACTATCTATTTTGTTCAATGGAGGTCAAGGTCACACATCAAAGTCATTGCCACATCGGGGGCATAGTCACTTTCAAGTGACAATCTCTTGTTTGAATTTCATATATAGCTTTAGTGTGATGTCTAGATTGGAGCTATCAAGTTTGTCTGAATTTTGGTAAAAAATGTGGCTGCTAGCAGCCATCTTGGATTTGGCATATGAATTGTCAACAATTCCATTAGCACACCCTTTAGGCCGCATCTCTCACCCAATCTTTTTCAAATTTCATATGTAGTTTTGGCGTGATGTATAGACAGGAGCTTTCAAATTTTTCTGAGTTTCATTGAAAAATATGCCGCCAATGGCCATCTTGGATTTGGCATATCAGTTGTCAGCAATCCCATCAACATATCCAACAGGCCACATCCCTTACCCCATCTTTTTCGAAATTTCATGTGTAGTTTTGGTGTGATGTCTAGATGGGAGCTATCAGTCTGTCTGTGGGTCTGTTCACATTTTCTTTAGCACAGGCTACACGCCATAGTTCTTTTCTGATCATCACAAAATTTGACATCATGTCTAGATGAGAATGGCTCCTTTTGGTCATGATCGGTCAACAATGACGGCTACACAAGCCTGAAAACCCAAAATCCTTTAGCACAGTTGGGAGTGTGGTGGCTTACTAGATAGAGGTGCAGGCTGCAAGCTGAGAGGTCCTCGGTTCGAATTCCACCTGTAGCAACTGCATTGTGTCCTTGAGCAAGACATTTCACCTCCCCCCCCCCCCTGCCCAAGTGGGGGCACGGTGACGTTGTGTACTATGGCATACAGCATGTCAATGGTGCACTTGTCTTCAACCAGTGCTAACCCTGCTTGTGTGGAGTTAGTGGGTTGGGGAGCCTGACAATTGCTCGCCACTGCTTGGTGGTTTTCTCTGGGTAGTCTGCCTTCCTCCACCTGTAAAACTGTTCGACACGAGGTGACCCTGGCTGTTGAAAGTCTTGTTAACCCTTTACCCAACGCAGACGATATCAAAATTTATTATTTTAAAAGTCATTTTTTCAAATTTTTCCAAAAAATTTCAACAAAACCATATCATGTGACCCCTTGTTGGAACGAGCTCGATGAGCTCGTTCCAATGAGGGGTCACATGATATGGTTTTGTTGAACTTTTTTAAAAAATAATATTTTTTCAGCTGCTGAATTTGCATATTACGCGGGTGGATGCGACCGATTCGTTAGGTAAAGGGTTAAATGAATAAATAACAGGTCATATTTATGAAGCGATTTCATTGTAACGTGGTAGAATGACTCCGAATAATGTCTAGATGAGAACATCTCCTTTTGGTCATGATCGGTCAAACATGACGGGTATGCGAGCCCAAAGCCCGAAAACCTGTAGCACAGTCTACAGGTCGTATTTATGAAGGGATTTCATTGTAACTAGGTAGGATGAGTCTGTATAAGGTCTAGATGAGAACGTCCCCTTTTGGTTGCGATCGATCAGCCGTGATGGCAGCGCAGGCCCGAAGCCCGAAAACCTTTAACATACTCTACAGGTCGTATTTATGAAGGGATTTTATTGTATCTTCGTAGGATGACTTGGTATAATGTCCAAATGAGAACGTCCTATTAAGGTCAGGTTCAGTCAACTGTGATGGCTGCAGGGACACGTTACCTAGATTCCTATAGCAAAGTCTACAGCTTTTGGTTGCGATCGATCAGCCGTGATGGCTGCGCAGGCCCGAAGCCCAAAAACATTTAACACAGTCTACAGGTCATATTTATGAAGGGATTTTATTGTATCTTCGTAGGACGACTCGGTATAATGTCCAAATGAGAACGTCCTATTTTGGTCGGGTTCAGTCAACTGTGATGGCTGCAGGGACACGTTACCTAGATTCCTTTAGCAAAGTCTTTAGCTTGCATTTATGAAGATGTTTCATTGCAAATTTGTAGGATGACTCAGTATAATATTTAGATGAGAACGTCCTGTTTTGGCTGTGATCATTCAACTGTGATGGGTGCCCAGGCACGTGACCTAGATTTGTTTAGCACAGTCCACAGTTCATATTTATTAAGCGATTTCATTGTAACTTGGAAGGATAACACTGTCCTATTTTGGTCACGGTCGGTCAGTCTTTACCACCGCCTGGTCATGTGCCCTAGATTCCTTTAGTACTGTCTACAGGTTGTTTTTATGAAGGGATTTCATTGTAACTGGGTAGGATAAATTGGTATGATATCTAGATGAGACTATCCTATTTTGGTCATGATTGGTCAGCTGTGACAACCGAACCATCACATGACCTAAATTCCTTTCGCAAAGTCTACGAGTTATATTTAAGAAGGGATTTCCTTTTAACTTGAACTTACTTGCTAGGATGACTCATTTTGGAATGATTTTACTGTAATTTTGTAACTTTGGTTGACATGCTTTAACTGTGAGGGCCACAAAAAGGCAGGCCTTAATTCTTTAGTGCTCTCTACACCCCAAATTATTAGTCCCCTACTGGCATTGCCGGAGGGGACTATAGGTTTGCACTCTGTCCATCTGTCGGTATGTCCGTCTGTCAGTCTGTCCATCTGTCAGTCTGTCAGTCACACTTTAGTTTTCCGGAGTTTTTTTGGAAGCGCTTCAACGGAATGATTTCATTTTTGGTAAACTACTATAGAACGATGACTTACAGATCAGGTTTGAGTTTCATGCTGAGTGCATTATTCTTGTGTGAGTTATGGCCCTTGGAAATATGGATAAGTGCCAAAATATCAGTTTTCCGGACTTTTTTTTTGAAACGCTTCAACGGAATGATTTCATTTTTGGTAACCTACTATAGAACGATGACTTACAGATGAAGTTTGAGTTTCATGCTGATTGCCTTCTTCTTGTGTGAGTTATGGCCTTTGGAAATATGGAAAAGCGCCAAAATATCAGTTTTCCAGACTTTTTTTGGAAATGCTTCAACGGAATTCATGCTGATCACATCTAGGTTATAACATTTGTATAATTATTAATGTTCATTAGTCCAGTAGGGGACATTGTATTGCTTCAGCGATACATGTGCTCTTGTTCTTATTGAAAACAGCATTTCGGGAACAGAAATTAACATATTCTCAGTTATTACAATTCTTGTCTTATTTCATAATCCCTTCATACACATTGAACGTAATCCTTTTCATCAAACACAACACACAGTCAAGTTAAGCTGCAGTGACTAATTCATTATGGCTTCCATGGTGTCCATCTTGAATTTGGTTTCGATCCAATAACTAATAAATACTCGAATCAGTTTCATTTTTTGGTTATGCATTATTGGTGTCTAGAGGGAGTTTCCTTTCATTTCGATTTTAGATCAGATAACCAAATCAGTATGGCTGTCATGGTGGCCATCTTGAATTTTGTTTCCATCTAATGACTCATGAACGCTGATTCAAATCAATTGTATTTTTTTGTGATGCATTGTTGGTGTCTAGAGGAAGCTTCCTTTTGATTTTGGTTATGCCCCTGAGAGAATTACCTACCATTTTATGACACTGCTTGGGGGCATAGACATGCTTTGTGTTGATCTTGTTCCAGTTTGTAAAAGTAAAGTGTTTGTCCATGGCACGAATGGTTTATGAACTTTCAGGAATCGGTAGCGGTTACTGGCTCTAGTCACTCGCTGTGCTCTGAGTCCGGATTCTGTTCAGTTTTCAGATTCCAACCTTTTAATTGACTGACTACTGAATTTTTTCCTTACGATGACCATGCTACACAAGGACTATAGATTCACTGCTATTCAGCCTGTACGTACTCATTCCCACTGACTGGCAGTCGATACCTAGTAGTTGTCAGCCAGTCAGTTGGAAGGAGTAGTTATTGACTGAATAGCTCTCAGTTTATAGTCCTTGTGTAAACTGGTCAATGTAAGGGAAAACTTGCGTGGGAAAATACATTTTTCTTGTGGAGAAACTGACTAGATTTAAGCCAGAGGGAGGCCTCAGAATCCATCTCAAAAAGTAAAACATTTGCACAGGGGAGCAAAATACCCCCACTTGAACTCTCCCTCAACATGGGTATGTGCCCTCTTTGAGACTTGCCTGCGCCTTGTTGTCCCAGCTTATCTAATCGCTCCCCGTTGTCTGTCCATCTGTTGTCAATCTGTCGTCCATCAACACCATGTTTTGGTCTTCTCCAAAACCACTGGGCCAATTCAAGTGGAAGTTTGTGTGAGTGATGGTCCAAAGGGGCATTGCATTTTTGTTCAACTCAACATACCCAGCCACATAGGGAGGGGGTGGGGAAAGTGCTCCAAAATATTTTTAAAATCATCTTCTCGTGAACCAGTGTGTGCAATGACTTATGGAGCTTCCTTTGGAGGTAAAGATTCAAGTTTCAACTTTGTTCAAATCGAATGTGTGGATTAATATTTGGGCTCCCTATGGGATTCAGTACCCTCTAGAGGCGTGTAACTAAGATTATTCCACATAGGTTGTATCGAGGAGCTTCATAAGGGAGGTCCACGTTTTACGTTATGATCAACTGAAGAAAAGGCATGATGACTGGACTATTTTAGTCACTCCTGAGGGGCTCAAGGATTGACAATGTATCCTGTGGAGATGGATTGCTTAACTGGTAGAGTGCTGGAAGCCCATATTTGGGCATTATTCTGGGGTGATGGTACTGCAACTTGAAGGCTTCATACTCAGTGGATGTGCTTCGTATTATCATTGAAGTGATATTATTTAGTCTGTAAGGACTTGTCTTGTTACAATTTATGGGAGAGTGCCAACAGGCACTCTCCCATAAATTGTAACAAGGCAAAGATATATGAACAAATTGTGATAGCCAAAAATAATTTAGCACTCTACCAGTTAATGTAGATTCATTCTTGGACTTGGTTTATACCGTGTTCTGTTCAAGGTGAGCGCTTCAGGCCCCGTAGGGCCTCCTGTTTCAGAATAAACTCACCACCTTGGTTTTAATCATTAACCTCTCCACAACAATGTCAAAATACCATAATATCCAAATAACAAATTTCTCACATAATGTTGCTAGGAATTTAAACAAGACTAAAATGGTTAAATTTCTAGTTGTATTTTGGGAAAATTTGGTGCTTAATATTTTTGCATCAGTGTTCAGAGGGTTAACGAAAGAAAGGTTAATGGAATTCAGCAAGACTGTTGCGGTTTTAAAATCTGCGTGGTGCAAAATCAAGAAAGGATGCTGCTTATCCCTTTACCTAACAAATCTGCAGCATCTGCCCACATAATTATGTCTCCCCTTCATCGAATGGGGACCTATTGTTTTACCCTGAATTCTTCTCCTTCTCATTGTTGTTCTCATACAACTGTGTCCGAGTCAGAACTTTTTTATCTTTTGACCTAGGCTTATGATATTTAGCATGTGGGTGAATCACCATGAGTCGATGTGTCACGTACCATCATGATCCACATATGACCTTGACCTTTGACCTCAAGGTCAAATTACTGATTTTTTTGGCAAATAAGCTTGTCTGGGCAAGAACTTATTTACCTTTTCACCTTGGCTTTTGATATTAGGCATGTGAGTGTATCACCATGAGACGATGTGTCGCTTACTATCATGACCCACATATGACCTTGACCTTTGACCTCAAGGTCAAATTATTGATTTTTCTTATCTTTTGACCTAGGCTTATGATATTTGGCATGTGGGTGTATCACCATGAGACGATGTACCGTCATGACCCACATTTGACTTTGACTTCGGCCCACCTATAACCTTGACCTTTGACCTCAAGGTCAAATTATTGATTTTTTTATCTTATGACCTAGGCTTATGATATTTGTCATATGGGTGTATCACCATGAGACGATGTTTCACGTACTATCATGACCCACATATGACCATGACCTTTGACCTCAAGGTCAAATTATTGATTTTTTTTTATCTTTTAACCTAGGCTATGATATTTGGCATGTGGGTGTATCAGCATGGGACAATGTACCATCATGACTCACATATGATATTGACCTTTGACCTCAAGTCAAATTACTGATTTTTTGGCAAGTAAGCTTGTCCGGGCTAGAACTTATTTACCTTTTCACCTTGGCTTTCGATATTTGACATGTGAGTCTTGTCACCATAAGTCGATGTGTCGCATACCTTCATGACCTATATATGACATTGACCTTTGACCTCAAGGTCAAATTACTGATTTCTTGGCAAGTAAGCTTGTCCGGGCCAGAATTTTTTACCTTTTCACCTTGTGTTATGATATTAGGCATGTGGGTGTATCACCATGAGACGATGTGTCACATACCATCATGATCCATATATGACCTTATCCTTTGACCTCAAGGTCACATTTTTTAATCTTTTGACCTAGGCATATGATTTTTGGCATGTGAGTGTATCACCAAAAGATGATGTGTCACGTACCATCATGCCCTACCTTGACCTTTGACCTCAATGTCTAATTATTGATTTTTTTTTATCTTCTCACCTGCTTATGATATTTGGCATGTGGGTGTATCAACATAAGACAACATTGTATCATGTACTGTTGTGATTACAGATGACCTTGATCTTTGACATCAAGGTCAAATTGTTGAATTGTTCAGCTAGGTTTATGATATTTGGCTTATGAATGCAACAGCCAGGCTGATGTGTTACATTCTATCTTGAACTTCCATGATCTTGACATTTGACCTTTAGTTTGATCTTTGTTAGTCGTAAGTTGGAAGCATGGAACTAATCAAAGGGGAGACGTGTTTTAGTTCACTAAAACAGTTCCCTCTAGTTTCCAAATTGAGTAGTCAAAAAAATATTTTTAAAAAAAATTTCCACTAAACCATATCATGTGACCTTTCTTTGGAATGAGCTTGTTGAGCTCATTCCAATGATGGGGATCACATGATATGGTTTTGTTGAAATTTGTTGAAAATTTTTAAGTAAATTTGGAAATACAATATCTAAAATAAAAAATTTTGATATGTGTATTGGGCAAAGGATTATATTGCAAATGGATTGGTCAGGATATAATTGCATTGACTTCCATGTGGTCAAATGGTACATTATAAGTTATCTCCGCCAACATGTATGGTATATGGAGATTTAATACCTGGATGTTGATTTGTAAACATCAAGCCACAGGTGAGGTGTTTAAATGAGACATCCAGGTGTTAAATCTTCATATACCATACATGTCGGCGAAGATAACGTTTTTGTCCCGTTTGAAACATAATACATAGTGGAAACAAATTTGTGGACGCATTTTTCACGCTCCACAGTTGCTTGGAACAAATTCGTGAATAATTGTTTTGTTTCTATAAATGCAGAAGACAACAGATAGAGTTACATTCCTTGGGTTGTTGAGGAAACGAGTAAACAGTATTTTGTTGACACATTGTCCCCTGAGTTCAAATGTGTTCTATGTGCCTACTGGCACATAGAACACATTTGAACTCAGGGGACGATATTTGCTGTTATGTTATTTTTCTCAAGTTGTTTCATTTAATTATTCGACTATTTAATTTATAACGGCAAAATATAATCAAATTGTCGGAAATCTGATGACATTTGTGACTATTTTCAGGGTTTTTGGTTCGATTTTTATATCGAGGTGAGCGAGAGCGAAAACCTTTCATTTAAACCATGTACCCCTGATGTTTCGCATGCCTATATACCCAGAATGTTGCACGCTCTCATGTACCTTGGATGTTGGGTGCACCCTTTGCCATGGCTATTTGTCCAAGGCATTCTGATCAATCAAAGGACAGAATTCATCGGGATATAGGGACCAGTGTTTCTGTAAGGCTTGCAAAATGGTTGGGACAGAAAAGAAATGCCTAGAAGAATTAAGTATGTAATTTTTCCATTTTCCTTCTCACTTGCTTTGATAAGAGGCTAAACTGAAATCTCTCAGACTGTATTGCTGTCTATAATTTGTACATTCGTCAAGATAAATTTGGGCAGAAATATTCTATTTGCTCTTAAAAAAATAGATTAAAGTATTTTTTATGTGTTATTATATAATAATTATTAATTATATCATCTGTCATGTATATAAGAGTTGTTTCATTGCCATGCCATTGGCATTGATATGGGGTGATTTTGGGGGTGCACCATCCCATTTCTTACCACGCATCCAAGAATTTTGAGGGTGAAAGTGCTTCATTTTTAAAACTGAAATTCCAGGCCCTTGGAAGTACCTGAACATGGTACTTTCATCGAAGAAGTCATGAAAAGTCTTATAATATATTTAGTTAATTGCCTGGATTGTTCAAATACGTACTTGCAAACTGTGGTATTTTGGTTTAAAAAATTCCACACATCCAAGAATTTTGAGGGTGAATTTCAATTTTAAAATTGAAATTCCGGGCCCTTGGAAGTGTCTGAACCTGGGACTTTCATTGAAGAAGTCACGGAGAGTCCTTGAAAAATATATTTAGTTGATTGTCTGGCTCTCTCAAATTGTGATATTTTGGTTGCAAAAGTTGCATTTCTTTTATCAGAAATAATACCAGCACCAGACACTGATTCATGGGAAGCTCTCAGAGCGATCTTCGCAAGGATCAATATCGGGTTTCAAGGACTTAGTTACCAATGCCTTGGTTGTGAGTCCTCCAAAGTGAGTAGCTTTGGTATAAACAATTGACTAAACTTGAGTTTGTTCTTGTATTGCAATCTTGATATAGTCATAGATGCTGTATGTGTTCTTAACCCTTACCAAACAAATTGGCCATGTCCACCCATATAAGTTATAAATTAAAGTTGAAAGAAAAGAAATTCCACAAAACTGTATCATGTGACCCTTCATAGGAATGAATTTGTCATACACGTTCCAGGGGGAGGGGGGGGGGGGATCACTTGGTATTGGTTTGTTGAAATCTTTTGAAAAATTTGAGAGAAAAATAATTTAAATTCTATTTCAGTATTTGGTGCTCAAGTATTCAAAAATCAATTTGAATTGGACAAACAATTTGAATTCAAACTGAACTCTAAGGTTCGCGGGGGGAGGGGGGGGGGGCATTGTGGCTCAGTTGGTAGAGGTGCAGGCTGCAAGCCGAGAGGACTTCAGTTCGAATCCCACCTGCGGCAACTGCATTGTGTCCTTGGGCAAGACACTTCACCCCCATTTCCCACGTGGGGGCACGGTGATGCTGTGTACTAAGGCGTACTGCACATCGATGATGCACCTGTCTTCAACCAATGCTAACCCTGCTTGTGTGTGGGAGCGCGGTGGCTCAGTAGGTAGAGATGCAGGCTGCAAGCCAAGAGGTCCTCGGTTCAAATCCCACCTGCGGCAACCGCGTTGTGTCCTTGGGCAAGACACTTTATCTCCATTGCCCGCATGGGGGCACGATGACACCGTGTACTAAGGCGTACTGCACGTCGATGGTACGCATGTCTTCAACCAATCTAACCCTACCTGTGCTGCAGTGCGGAGTTACGATGTTGGGGAGCTGGCAGCTGCTCGTCGTTGCTTGGTGGTTCTCTCCGGGTACTCCGGCTTCCTCCCCCTGTAAAACTGTTACGGTCATGATTAGCCATTGTGCATAAATATGTGACCTTAAACATCAATAAATAAATAATAACCCTGCTTGTGTGGAGTTGGTATGTTGGGGAGCTGACAGTTGCTCGGTGGTTCTCTCCGGGTACTCCGGCTTCCTCCACCCGTAAAATGGTTAGCCATTGTGCAGAAATATGTGACCTTAAACACCAATAAATAAATAAATAAGATTTGCAGGGTCCTACATAGGACATGTCATATGTATCACACCCGAGGCACATCCACAAAATATAAAGCCCTTTACCCCTTTACCTAACACGAAAAGCAGACAACACTTGCAAACAAAATTCTTGAATAACTAATTTTTTTCATTTTTTGTCTCAAAAACATAGGTTATGACCCCTCATTGGAACAAGCTCGTTCCAACGAGGGGTCATAACCTATGTTTTTGAGACAAAAAATGAAAAAATAATGAAAATTAATTTTTTAGAATAGCGCTGATTGGTTTTGACCATTACGTTGGTAAACAAACCCTGTTTAACTGGTAAAATAGGACCCAGTCACCAATCCTTGGGGTGGAGTCCTCTAAAATAGGCGACATGGTTATGTACAAGTGACTAAACTTGACTTCATATCCATGTTGTGGTCAAGATTATCCATTGTGCAGAAATATGTGAACTTGAACACAAATAAATTAATAAATAACTGGTTCTTCCTCTGTAAATTAAATGTATCTTTTTGATCAGTTATTTCTTGAGTTAAATTTAAATGAATTTTTCATCAAATCTAGTCATGGCTACTTCATAGACAGCATGACTAGATTTGATGAAAAATATGTTGAAAATATTCAGCCAGTTAAGAGTGAACCGAGTTATTCTGTTAAGGGATATCCAATTAAGTGGGCTATGCTGTATAATAGAATAACAGCTCAGTTTATCACATGAATACAGCAAATGATCAAATTCCTGTTAATTGAATTTTATTAGCTAGTTTTAAAATATTTTTCACAGCAGCAAAATTTTTTCATGAAAATTTGACTCAAGAAATCACTGGTGAAAAAGTCAATACAATTTGGTTAAACATGTTCAAATTTTACCTATTTTATTGGAAAGAGATTTCCTGTGCTTGGCAGAAATATCCATCAGAAGCATGCAAGGAGTTAATTGCTGTACATGTACCACCATTTTTCGGCAGAGCCCAAATATCGGCATTCAACTTGTTAAAAACTTTTAACCCTTGACCTAACGAATCTCGGTGATCTGCCCACATAATTTACAAATTGAGCAGTTGAAAAAAAAAGAATTTTTCAAAAATTTCTAGAAAACCTGATTGGAACAACCGTACCAAGCTCATTCCAATGAGGGTTACACATATGAATTTGTTGAAATTTTTTAAGAAAATGGGAAAAAACATAACTCTTAACCCGCTGAGAATTTTCTAAATAGTTTTCATTAAATCTGGTCAGAACTGTTGTGAAGCAGTCATGACTAGATTTGATGAATAATTCCTGTAAATTTATCTTAAAGAATCATTGGTGAAAAAAATCCATTCAATTTACAGGAGAAAAATTTGATGAAGTGTGCCCAAATTATACTTATTTCAGTGGCAACAGAAATTCTGGTCTGGGCATAATATCCAGCAGCTGAATGCAAGGAGTTAAAATTACAAATTTTGATATTGTGTGTGTGTTAGGTGAAGACTTAACTCTTAATCTGCTGAGTATTTTCAAGATATTTTTCATCAAATGTAGTCCACTTAATCCCGATTGCCCACGTGGGGGCATGGTGGTGCTGTGTGCTAAGGTGTGGGGGCATGGTGGTGCTGTGTGCTAAGGTGTAATGCATGTCAAATGGTGCACCTGTCTTCAACCAGTGCTAACCCTGCTTGTGTGGAGTTAGTATGTTGGGGAGTCTGGCAGTTGCTCGCCGTTGCTAGGTGATTCTCTTCGTGGATTCCAGGCTCCTCAACCCATAAAACTGTCCAACACGAGGTGCCCCTGCCTGTCAAAAGTGTCATTAAACTCCAATCAATAAATCAAATATTGTAATGTCTGCTGTGAAGCAGCCATGACTATATTTGATGAAATATTAAATGTAAATGTAACACCAGGAATCATTGGTAAAAAAAAAATCCATTCAATTTATAAACTTTGATTATCTCGTTCAACACGAGAGACGGCTTTTCCAGTCCAGCAACATGATACGTCATAATTTCATTAAGTAGGATGGCTGATAAATGAAAGTGTGTGGTAGAACAATTAATATTTTCAATGTGCAGTCTTCAGGCTGCACGTTGAAAATATTAATTGCTCTACCCCCAAATAATGGATATGGACTCTCCCAATTTCTGCCATTTAACATGTACGGAAGATACCACCAGTGTTCAAAGGCTCAAATATGACCAAATTATACTTATTTCATTAATAAGAGAAACTCTGTGCTAGGTAGCAATATCTGCCAGCAGCATGCAAGGAGTTAAATGCTAACAAGTAAATGTCTCTACTCAATGGGAGGAAAAATGAGCCAATGAAATTAGACCTGCTCAAATTGGCCTTGGCATTGAGGCACTGCATGGTTATTTATTGATTTACAGCCTTGATATTGCTTTTTTGTGATCATCTAGAACCAGAGAATAATAATTCCATGTAAAATAAATCTCTTTATGCATATGAAATAATCAAAAGAGTGAATGGTATCTCCCAGGTGTCAGATTGAAATGCAAAAAAAATCAAAATATATTTTGTTTTAATACATAAATTGTTTTTACAGCAAATTGCATGACTGAATTTATTATAGCAGATAGTGTCTTATTCTAAATGATTGTGATGTACCTTTTTACAGATAATTAATTATTGTACTTCTCTAGATCATGTTGTTGAACAAAAGTAACCCTTTTGGGTACAAAACCATCTGTTAGCAAAAGATACAACAGTATTAGTGAAAACACCAACTTTCTCAGTGCAGAATATGACACCTGAAAATTTTGCCTTCGAATCTTTATTTAACACAACTGGGGGATTTATTATTTATTTATTGTGGTTTTATGACACTTTCAACAGCCAGGGTCACCCCATGTTAGACAGTTTTATGGGTGGAGGAAGCCAGATTACCCATAGAGAACCACTGAGCAATGGCAAGCAACTATCAGACTCCCCAACGTACTAACTCCACACAAGCAGAGTTAGCATTGATTGAAGACATGTGCACCATCGACGTGCAGTACACCTTAGTACACAGCACCACCGTGCCCCCATATGGGCAGTCGGGATGAAGTACCTTGCCTAAGGGCACAACACAGTTGCCTCTGGTGGGAATCAGACGTGGACCTTTCGGTTTGAAATCCAGTGCTGTAACCACTGAGCCACTGCTCTTCTAACTGGAAGGTGACACTGGGGAAAGAAAATAACTGTAAATTTTCATTTTTGCTTCTAAAATATAGCCCATGATTCTTCAGTGAAATCAACTCAACAAGCCTGTTCCAATTTAGGGTTATAAAATTTTGGGGAACATTTTGTACCAAGGAACCAATTCCAACAAAAAAAAATAAGAACAATCTAGTAGCAAAGTAATAAATTTTATTATATTCTAGTCTGTGAATTAACGCAAATTATCTAAAAGATATTTGTTGATATCCATCGACTCTGTGGATATCAAGAAATATCCCTCAGAAGCTTCCTAAATGACATCACGCTTTGGCACATGACGTCGCCTTGAAGGAACGATCAGCAGATCTTTGCTATTGTTTTGAAACTGTTTGCAGTTGAGCTGGGCTGAATATTGCACAGTAAAATGTCATGTAGCATATAATAAAAAGAAAATCTACACAATTTTAGTGAATTATCTCATTCGTGTGGACCTGAGCGTATTATTTATTTATTGGTGTTTAAGGTCACATACTTATGCACAATGGCTAATCGTGACCGTGACAGTTTTACGGGTGGAGGAAGCCGGAGTACCCGGAGAGAACCACCAAGCAACGACGAGCAGCTGTCAGCTCTCCAACATCGTAACTCTGAACTCTGCACCGCAGCACAGGCAGGGTTAGATTGGTTGAAGACATGCGCACCATCGACGTGCAGTACGCCTCAGTACACAGCGTCATCGTGCCCCCAGGTAGGCAATCGGGGTGAAGTGTCTTGCCCAAGGACACAACGCGGTTGCCGCAGGTGGGATTCGAACCGAGGACCTCTCGGCTTGCAGCCTGCACCTCTACCAACTGAGCCACCGCGCCCCCACCTGAGCGTATTATTAGTCCTCTACCGGCATCGCCGGAGGGAACTATAGGTTTTCACTCTGTCCATCTGTCAGCCTGTCAGTCACACTTTAGTTTTCTGGAGTTTTTTTGGAAACGCTTCAATGGAATGATTTCATTTTTGGTAAACTACTATAGAACGATGACTTACAGATCAAGTTTGAGTTTCATGCTGATTGCATTATTCTTGTGTGAGTTATGGCCCTTATTAAATATGGAAAAGCACCAAAATATCAAGTTTTCCGGAGTTTTTTTGGAAACGCTTCAACAGAATGATTTCATTTTTGGTAAACTACTATAGAACGATGACTTACAGATCAGGTTTGAGTTTCATGCTGATTGCATTATTCTTGTGTGAGTTATGACCCTTGGAAATATGGAAAAGCTCCAAAATATCAGTTTTCCGGACTTTTTTTGGAAACGCTTCTCGGAAGAGTTATGGTCCTTGGAAATATGGAAAAGCGCCAAAATATCAGTTTTCCAGACTTTTTTTTGGAAACACTTCAACGGAATGATTTCATTTTTGGTAACCTACTGTAGAACGATGACTTACAGATCAAGTTTGAGTTTCATGCTGATTGCCTTATTCTTGTGTGAGTTATGGCCCTTGGAAATATGGAAAAGCGCCAAAATATCAGTTTTCAGGACTTTTTCTGGAAACGCTTTAACGGAATGATTTCATTTTTGGTAACCTACTATAGAACGATGAGTTACAGATCAAGTTTCATTTACACTCTGTCCATCCATCCATCAGTCTGTTGGTCATACTTTAGTTTTCCGGACTTTTTTTGGAAATGCTTCAACGGAATGATTTCATTGTTGGTAACCTACTATAGAACGAGATGACTTACAGATCAAGTTTCATTTGCACTCTGTCCATCTCAGTCAGTCTGTCAGTCATACTTTAGTAACCTACTATAGAACGATGACTTACAGATCAAGTTTGAGTTTCATGCTGATTGCATTATTCTTGTGTGAGTTATGGCCCTTGGAAATATGAAAAAGCGCCAAAATATCAGTTTTCTGGACTTTTTTTGGAAATGCTTCAACGGAATTCATGCTGATCAAATCTAGGTTATAATATTTGTATAATTATTAATGCTCATTAGTCCGGTAGGGGACATTGTATTGCTTCAGCAATACGTGCGCTCTTGTTTTATTATTTTTAAACCTTTCAGGTCCACAATCCTGAGATAATTCCTGATATTCACTAAAATAGCATAGATATCCTCTATATAACTAAAGGTACGCTCAAATAAAATGCTACAAAATAAAACACATATTACCCCTCTACATACTGATGTCAAAACACCACAATTTTAAATGGCAAATTTTTCCCAGAATGCACCCAGGAATTTTACAAATTCAGTCTTGTTTGACAGAACTCTGTGTGCTCCCGTCAAACAAGTTTGATTTGGTTAAATTCCTAGTTGCATAATAATTTGGAAAAATTTGGTGGTTGAAATTGTGGTGACAATGAAGTGAATTTCATCCATATTTTCCATTTTCAATATTCTTATGCATAAGTTGTGAAAAAATAAAACATTTCAGGTGGGGAAGATATTATGAACAAGATTGGTCCATTGAATCATTTTTTAGCTGAACTTTAGCGAAGCCAAATTTGAGCTTTTGCCATGGCCCATCGTCCGTCTGTCCATACATCAATAATTGGATATGGCTCGGGCTAGAGGCCGTATTTATGAACCGATCTTTATGAAACTTCTTGGGTACCTTTGTTATTACTGTGGGACGAGAACGAGTGTTTTTGGGTGCGGTCCGAAATTCAAGATGGCTGCCAGCCGCCATTTTGTACCGACAATGCAGAAATCTGTTTTTTGTACAGAACTTCCATATGAAAGCTCTGATTTGAATAATTTTTTCTTTGAATGTTTAGTACCATGAGATACATTACATATCATACAGGGTTTTTTTTCGTGCTTAAATTATGCAAATTAGACTAACTTTGATTTATTTAGTGTTACTTTCAGCACTGTCAGTGCAAATGCCAATACGGCTCGGGCTAGGCCGTATTTATGAACCGATCTTTACGAAAGTTCTCGGGTACCTTTGTTATCACCGTGGGATGAGAACGAGTGTTTTTGGGTCCGGTCTGAAATTCAAGATGGCCGCTGGCAACCATTTTGTTCAAAATTAGGGGCAATCAGATTTTTGCGCAGAACTTCCACATGAAAGCTCTGATTTGAATAATTTTTTGTATGAATGTTTAGTACCATGGGATACATCACATATAATACGGGTTTTTTTCTCGTGCAGAAATTATGCAAATTAGATGAACTTTGATTTTTTCAGTGCCACTTACACACAGTAAGTACACATGTCAATACGGCTCGGGCTAGAGGCTGCATTTATCAACCGATCTTCACGAAACTTCTTGGGTACCTCTGTTATCACCTTGGGACGAGAATGAGTGTTTCTGAGTGCGTTCCAAAATTCAAAATGGCTGCCAGTGGCCATTTTGTACCGAAATTAGGTCTAATCAGTTTTTTGTACACAACTTCTATATGGCTCAGGCTAGAGGCCGTATTTATGAACCGATCTTTACGAAACTTCTTGGGTACCTTTGTTATCACCGTGGGATGAGAACGAGTGTTTTTGGGTGTGGTCCGAAATTCAAGATGGCCACTACAGCCATTTTGTACCAAAATTAGTGCAATAAGTCTTTTGTACAGAACTTCTGTATGAAAGTTCTGATTTGAATAAATTTTTGTATGAATGTTTAGTAAAATGGAATACATCACATACAGTACGGGTTTTTTTCTCGTGCAGAAATTATGCAAATTAGATGAATTTTGATTTATTTAGTGCTACTTATACACTGTAAGTGCACATGTCAATACGGCTCGGGCTAGAGGCTGTATTTATCCACCAATCTTCACGAAACTTCTTGGGTACCTTTGTTATCACCTTGGGACGAGAACAAGTGTTTCTGAGTGCGGTCCAAAATTCAAGATGGCTGCCAGTGACAATTTTGTACCAAAATTAGGTCCAATCAGTTTTTTGTCACAACTTCTATACAGCTCGTATTTATGAACTGATCTTCACGAAACTTCTTGGGTACCTTTGTTTTCACCTTGGGACAGGAATGAGTGTGTTTTGGGGTGCCTTTGTTATCACTGTGCTATGAGAACAAATATTTTGGGGTTCAGTCAGACCCACTCTGGGACTCAAAGATTTCTTTTCTAGTTTAGCATCTGACTGTCACCCACCTTTACAATACTTTACCTATACATTTGTTACAGGCTACGGTCAGTATTTATGTACCGACCGTTACAGTACTTTATATGTACCTTTGTTATCAGGTCATTACCTAGATCTTTGTCATTGCTGTCACATACTATACATGTACATGTCTTGACAAGTTGAGCTACAGTGTCATTGACACTTTCATTTTATTATATGCTAGCCTGTGAATTATCCCGAATTATCTAAAAGATATTTCTCGATATCCATCGACTCGATGGATATCTAGGAATATCCCTCAATAGCTTCCTAAATGACATCACACTACGCCACATCACGTTGCTTTGAAGGAATGATAAGCTGATCTTTGTTATTGCTTTGAAACATATGCATTTGGGGTCGAATTGGGCTGAATATTGTGCAATAAAATGTCTCGTAACATACAATAAAAAAGAAAATCAACCCTATTTTAGTCAGTATCTGGAATTATCTCCTGAGTGTGGACCTGAAAGTTTTATTTTTTACGAGTGCTTGAGCGAGTGAAAAATAATACTCTCAGGTCAACACAATGAATTGTTTCAGTAGCTTCCTAAATGATGTTACGCTTCAGCACATGACGTTGCCTTGAAGGAACGATCAACAGATCTTTGTTATTCTCTTGAAACTGATTACAGTCGAATTGGGCTGAATATTGTGCAGTAAAATGTCAGGTAGCATATAATAAAACGAAAATCTACGCTATTTTAGTGAATATCGGTAATTATCTCATTCGTATGGACCTGAAAGTATTATTTTCACTCGCACAAGCTCTCGTGAAAAATAAAACTTTCTGATTCACACTCATGAGATAATTCTCAATATTCACAAAAATAGTGTAGATATCCTCTATATAAACCAGACAAGTTACAATGGAGGAACAAACTAATGAATGAGTTGTGTCCTTGTCATTGGAGCCTTGATCTTGGTTCAAGGTCATGACATACTCTTAAGTACTATGCAATCAGTGTATGATGCTTGAAAAAGATCGGGCCATTGAATAGTTTTTTTATGGACCAGACAAAGTTGGAATGGAGAAATAAAGAAGCAGTCTGTGACCTTATTCTTGAAGCTATGACCTTAATGTTAGAAGGAAGAAAGAGTGGTCTCTGATCTTGATCTAAAGAGTTATGACCTTGGGTCAAGGTCATGGCACACCCTTGGTTCATAAACAATCATTGTGTGAAGTTTGAAAAGATCAGTCCATTGAATAAAGTTAAAATTGATGAAGAAACAAAAGAATTGTTTGTGATCTTGAGCTTGAAGCTATGGCCTAGGGTCAAGGTCAAGACATATACTTGAGTTATAACCAGTAACTGTGTGTGTAGTTTGAACAAGATCAGCCCATTGAATAATTATTCTGGGAGCATACAAATGAAAAAATTTGTTGGAACCAGTGAAACAATTTCAGGTGGGGAAGATGAACACGGTGGAGGGGAGAGATAAACTAGTTTACCCCCCACTACACACACACACACACATGCCCCCCCCCCCCCCCCCCCCAACATGGGTAAGATATACAGGTGGAAAGATATTATAGTACACTAATTACAACCTCCTGGAGTGGAAAACATCTTAGTGAACAGCATAGGTATAAATAATTGGCTAAATTTGATTTTACACCTATCTTACAGTTATGATGTTGGCATCAGTCATGTAGTGATAATTTCAATAGCTGAAAATTTGAAGGTGTAAATTCCTCTGGTTGAAAATTTACAGAAATCACTTTCATTCATGTTTTCAACTTTTCAGTCTTTTCCGACCAGACAGTTTGAATTTTCAACCCGTGATCGCAGTTTGTTCAACAGCAATCGATGATCGGTTGTAGTTTCTGGCTTTAGTCATTCGCTCTGCTCTGGCTCTATCTTCCGATCAATTTACAGATTGCAACATTTTAATTAACTGATGATTTAAGTTCGAAAGGTCAGAGGCAAAGTGATTTTCCAGTTTTCGATCAGATTCTCCCAACTATTCCATTCAGCTGACACAATTTACCGATATTCTGAAATGAATCTTTGACGGTCCAGTTTTTAGCTTAACTTGACAAAGTCAAGATAAGCTATTGCCATCATGCATGTGGAAGTCTGTTCACATTTTCCTTTAGCACAGGGGCTGATCGCCACAAAATTTCATATGCAGGTTTGGGGTCACATCTAGATGAGAACATTCCCTTTTGGTCGTGATCAGTCAACCGGTATCGCTGCCCGAGCCCAAAACCCGAAAACCATTAACACAGTCTACAGGTCATATTTAGGAAGGGATTTCATTGTACCTTGGTAGGATGCCTCTGTACAATGCCTAGATGATAACGTCCCCTTTTGGTCATGATCTGTCAAGTGTATGGCTGCCCAAGCCTGAAACCCCAAAACTTTTAGCACAGTCTGCAGGTCATATTAATATGGAGGGATTTCATTGTAACTTGGTAGGATGACTCCGTATGATGTCTAGATGAGAACTTCCCCATTTGGTCGCGATCTGTCAACCGTGACGACTACCCGAGCCCAAAACCCAAAACCTTGATCACAGTCTACAGGACATATTTATGGAGAGATTTCATTGTAACTTGGTAGGTTGACTTCATATAATGTCTAGATGAGAACGTCCCCTTTTGGACGCAATTGGGCAACTGTGACGGCTACAGGGGCTCGAAGCCCGAAAACCTTTAGCACAGTCTACAGGTCATATTTATGAAGGGATTTCATTGTAACTTGGTAGGGAGACTCCAAATAATGTCTAAATGAGAACGTTCCCTTTTGGTCGCGATCATTCAGCCTTAATGGCTGCCTGAGCCCAAAACCTCAAAACCTTTAGCATAGTCTATAGGTCTTATGGAAGGATTTCATTGTAACTTGTTAGGTTGACTCCATATAATGCTTAGATGATTACATCGTCTTTTGGTCATGTTTGGTCAACTGTAACACCTTCAGGCCCAAAGCCCCAAAACCTTGAGCACAGTCTACAGGTCATATATATGAGGGGATTTCATTGTAACTTCGTAGGATCACTCCAGATTATGCCCAGATGACAACGCCCCCTTTTGGTCGTGATCATTCAACCATGATGGCTTCCCAAGCCCAAAACCCGAAAAAATTTAGTACAGACTACAGGTCGTATTTGTGAAGGGATTTCATTGTAACTTAGTAGAATGACTCAGTATAATGTTGAGATGAGGACTTCCCCTTTTAGGTGCAATCGGTCTTCCATCATGGCTACACAGGCCTGAAGCCCAAAAACCTTTAGCACAGTCTACCGGCCATATTTATGAAGAGATTTCAATGTAATCTGATAGGATGACTCATTTTGGAATAATTTCACTGTAACTTGGTAACTTTCGTTGACATACGTTAACTGTGAGGTCATATTAACCCACCCCTCAGCTCTTTAGTACAGTGTACACCTCATATTATTTTTATTAAAAACATAGCATACATGGAACAGAAATTAACATATTCCTAATTATCACAATTCTTGTCTTATTTCATAATCCTTTTATAAACATTGAACATTATCCTTTTCATCAAACACAATGCACAGACAAGTTAAGCTACAGTGTCATTGACACTTTCATTTAATTCATCGTTCCGTTTCCCTTAAAGGACCAGGCTATACAAGAACTATAGTCTGATGGCTATTCAGCCAATACCTACTCCTTCGAGCTGACTGGCAGTCAATTAGAAGGAGTAGGTATTGGCTGAGTGGCTTTCAGTTTATAGTCCTTGTGTAGTTTGACTTCATCTGAAAATTTTGAATAGCCGTTTACAATTCATTTGGGAAAATAGATTAACTGTTGATGAAAATTAATATCAGACGAATATTTATTGAATAGCAAAATTCAGAAATTGACGTGCAAATGCTATGCGAATCCAGTTAAATTGAGCCCTGCTGGTCAGTGTAAGGTAAAACTCGTGGACCAACCCGGGGAAATGCATTTTTCTTGTGGATAAAAAGACTAGATTTAAGCCAGAGGGATGCCGCAGAATCCAACTCAGGGGTTCAAAAATTAAAAATTTTCCCCATGGGAGTTCCCCTGGATGCCCCACCATCGAGAGAAAGATCCCCCCACTCAAACTCTGTCCCAATACAGGCCTGTGCCCCTCGGGACATGCCTACAGCATGTTGTGCCGACATCCCAGATAGAAATCTAACAGATCATTGAAGACCCTCTAGCCATGTCCCTGGTAGTCATGGATGCACTGATAGCAATACTAAAGAGGGACGCGGGCCCTGCTTTTATTTTTATATTTTCTTTTTGTTTGTTAACTGGTTGCGTGCTTGAATACCACATATGGACTTGATTCTTAAGTAGAGGTATCACAGCATAAGGGTTTCATATTCCAAGGATATGGTTCTCATTATCTTTGAAATGAATTTATTCATCTGTATGGATTTGCCTTATTACAATTTATGGGAGAGTGCCTATAGACATTCTCCCATAAATGGTAACAAGGCAAAGACGTGAACAAATTTTGGCAACCAAAAAAATGTTTGCACTCATCCAGCGAATAAAGAAATATCAAATACATACACAGAACGTGTGTGAATGGGTTAATCAATATGGCATGAGTGCCAGAGCGGAAGGATAGAACAAGAGGCCACAGGTCTCGAGTTTTATCCTTCTGCAATGGCACAAGTGGCATGTCCATTAACCCATTCACATACGCGTGTCATTCTGTGTTTATTACATGCCTTCACGTCTATAAAAAAAATGTTAGGACACTTAGCAATTCATTTGACAACTATCAACAAAAAGAACAGATTTTATCACCAACCAAATTTGTAAAGGGAACCTGTGTTACTATTTCGTTCCCTGAGTTCCAATGTGTTCTATGTGCCTACTGGCACATAGAACACATTGGAACTCGGGGGACGATTTTTAGCTATCGCTAGGGTTTCAACTTGTTTGTAATTTATAAAAAAATTCTTTTGAAATGTTGCTTCTATTTAAAAATAGTCTGCCAAAGATTTTCAGAACAGATTTTCATTTTCCGCATGGTTTAGTTTTGCTGTAGATGGGGATTACGTAGAACAAGCGCGTAATAAATTTGTGTAATTAAGGCACCTTTTTTGAAAAATGAATATCATCCACATAATTGTCCCCCGACCCTTCTGGGGACTATTGTAATCAGCAGTGTCCGTCCGTCCGTGCGTCTGTCCGTCCGTGCGTCCGTCCGTCACACCCTTGTCCGGATGATAACTTTAGTTTGGATGATTTTACTGAAACTAAATTTGGTATGTGTCTTACTTGGGTGGAAATGCAGGTCAAGTTCGAAAATGGGCACGCTCCACTGATTTCTACTGGATTTATTCCCCTTTTTCGACTTAAAAAATACAGTTTTTGTGTTGTCCGGATGATAACTTTAGTTAGGATCATTTGATTGAAACGAAATTTAGTATGCCGCTTATTTGGGTGGAAATGCAGGTCAAGTTCGAAAATGGGCACGCTCCACTGATTTTTACTGGATTTATTCCCCTTTTTCGACTTAGAAAATACGTTTTTTGTGTTGTCCGGATGATAACTTTACTTTGGATCATTTGATTGAAACGAAACTAAGTATGTGGTTTAATTGGTTGGAAATACAGGTCAAGTTAAAAAATGGCCATGCTCTGCGAACAAATTGCATCCTAACAGCTCCCTTGAATTTGCCATCTTGGTCGGGGGACCGGGGGCGTTGCCCTGGTTTATTTTGTGCAAAACATAGCAGGCTGGATCAAATTGGTCATTTATTTATTTATTGGTGTTTATTGACTCTTTCAACAGCCAGAGACACCTCGTGTTGGACTGTTTTACAGGTGGAGGAAGCTGGAGTACCCATAGAGAAGCGCCAATCAGCAGTGAGCAACTGTCAGACTCTCCAACATACTAACTCTGCGTAAGCATTAGCATTGTTTGGAGGCAAAGGCACCATGGATGTGCAGTATGCCTTTGTACATGGCGCCACTGAGTCCCCACGTGGGTAATCAAGATTAAGTACCTTGCCCTAGGACACAATGCAATTACTGCTAGTCATGATCGAACCTTCAACCTTCGGTTTACAGTTCAGTCACTGAGGCATAGTGCTCCCATCAATTTTTTTAAATTCCTGGATTCATTATGGGTAACATTTACAGGTTGAAATTTTGATATATCAATATCTGTGCAGACCCAGTCTACTGTGGGCAAGACCACTCTCCTCTCATGTTATATGGACAAGCGTCTCTTGATGTTTTCTGTAATATTGAGCACCTAAAGATTATAATCTGAGCAGCTGTTTTTTGTCAAGTGTCATATGACTGAATATTATAGGCACATGATATTTAGAGATTATTACTTGGTTAGTTTCATATCGACCAAGATATCAGCCCAAGGTAACTTCATATCAGCCTGAGATTGAAGTTACTAAAGGCTTTCATCTGACAACCATATAGATTTTGGCCTGAAAACCATGAGAAATGGTGCGTATCACATAATGTGTTCTGATTCCGTATCATATAGACGACTCATTCTGATTCCGTATCATATATACTCTCCCAAAAAAGAAAGTGTGCATGCTAAAAAATAACACTAAAAAAAGATATATATCATTTTCATTCATGGAAATTTTATTCAATCACAGATGAATCAATTTGTGATCAACACGAGAAATTTCATTACGCTACAACGAATACTCTTGGTGCCATGGAGAGTCAAAGACACTAAGGGTCAAACACAAAAGTCACACACTTAATATCTGGTATGACCTCCGTCTGCATCGACTACTGCTGTGCATCTACGCCTCATGGAAGCGAACAAGTTAGCATGGAAGTGTTGTGGGATGTTGTTCCATATTCTGATAAGCTGTCTTTGGAGTTCCACAAGCGTTGACGGTGCATGGGGAAGCCGGCCTAGCTGACGTTTCATTTCGTCCCATTACTTGGTCAATGGGTGAGATATCGGGCGAATTTGTGGGCCAGGGAAGAACATCCACTTGTTGTTGCTGCAGATACTGTTGAACAACACGAGCTGCATGGGGTCGTGCGTTGTCCTGCTGTAGAATGACGCCGGGGCCGTGACGTTGCAGAAATGGGACAACAACAGGTGTAAGCACTTCATCACGATATCTGGCTGCATTGGAATTGCCATCAATAATGACCAGCTCAGTTCTGTTACGGCAGTGATGCCACCACACACCATGAGAGACCCTCCCTCATAACGGTTTCGTTCCACGACACATGGATCTGCGTAGCGTTCGTTTCAACGTCTCTGGCGGCCATCTGATGATGAAAGATGGAAATGACATTCATCTGTGAATAAAACACGTCGCCACCAGTGTAAGGGATGTCTGAGATGTTGTCTACACCACTGCAGTCGAGCACGACGATGACGTGACGTCAAAATCGGACAAATTGCAGGTCTTCGAGGACGTAAGCCGTATTCTCTCAGCCGGTTGATTACTCTTTGAGGATGTATCCGTCTCAGGTTAGGGATGTTCCTGGCTGTCGTCATTGCCGTTTGTTGCCGGTTCCGGAGATGGACGACACGGATATACCGATCTTGTGCAAGGGTGGTAACTCGGGGTCTCCCGGAGCAGGGTCGGTCTCGAACGTCATCATGTTGTGCATGTCGATGGACTAGCCTGTCTACAGTGTTACGGTGGCAGTTCAAATGCTGGGCAACCTCTCTGTGTGTTCTGCCAGCTCTAAACATACCCAGGGCAAGGAGACGTTGATTCATTGTCAATCTTGGCATGCCAATGTGGAGTCGTTTTAACAGCAGCGCAAGTTTGAATGTAAACGATAGGAAGACCTTACTTTAGTGTTTAAATACCCAAGGATTCACACTGCTGCATGAATTTTCAGACTCTCCACGTGCAAAACATGCCTTTTCACAAACGTGCAGCACGTCATTTAACGTTAATGCAATTTTAACGGGGAAAGCTGTTTTTGTGTTCAATATAACTTATTCATGAACATTTTAACACTCTTTACACCTACGAAATTATTTTTTTGGAGTTTGATCAATTTTTGCAATGCACACTTTCTTTTTTGGGCGAGTTTCGATTCAACTTCCGGTAAACACCGCTATGACAAATAATATCATTATATGCATTGTTATTATGCATTAAAATATGAAATTCAAAATTTTGACCAATAAAACTCCAATTTAAACTGAAAAATGGAAAAACAGGCTTTATGTAACGGGATTGTTAGATAAATGTATTATCATGACCAAATGCATGTCCTGTAATTTGTATCAGATTCTCGGTCGTGTTTACAATCAGATCACAACTCGCCCTGACGGGCTCATTGCGATCTGATTGTGAACACGACCTCAAATCTGATACAAATTACAGGACATGCACATGGTTATGATAATGTATATTTCTCTCAGCCGATATGAAACTAACCAAGTAATAATCTATTTATTGAACCAAAACAAATAATTACAAAAATTCTCAGATTTATTACAGTTTTTTGACAGTGTAATTGTTTCTCATTCTTTTCACAAAGCCCAAAGTTTCCTTTAGTCCTACTCCTAGTTAGCTATCCAAACATCTCAGCTTTCCCACTGGGGAAGCTGTGACATTTGATTAGCTATACTACCTTGACGAATCTCCACTTATGACTTTGAATTTTCTGTCCAACTCTAGGTCTCTCCATTCTTCTCATCACCCACCTAGTCCTTACTTATTGCCATCATTAATTCCTCACCAAACCAAAACTACTCCGTTTTGCATGGTAATTCCAGTTTACTAAGGGATTGCTTTCAACAGACAGTGAATGATTTTGCTGCAAACAAAATTGCTGTGCATCGTAAAACAGCAAGAGGAGCAACTTGAGCTTAGTTCATATTATCCGGGATGAGCATCATATCAGCCGAGTTTGAAGTCATATCAGCCAAGCTTGATAATGGGTAATTTTGAAACAGAAAATCATATCTAATATATAAATAATTGACTAAAAACAACTGCAATGTCATAAGTCCACACAATTTTGATGAGCATTTAGTTTATATGAATTGAGTAGTTTATAAAATGATCTATGTGCAGGTGCCTCACTTTTATAATCAAGAGTTTCATGATTTCCCTGATATGCTCAGTAGATTCTTTGGTATTTAAGTCAATTTCTATTACAGTAGAGCCCGGGAGCGTGGTGACTCAGTCGTAGACTGTTGTACTTTTATGCTAGAGGTCCCGAGTTCGATCCCCGTCCAGGACGACCTGCATTGTGTCTTTGGGCAAGGCACTTTATCCCGGTTGCCTACATGGGGGGGGGGGGGGGGGGGGGGGGGGGGGGGGGGGGGGAGGGGGGGGGGGGGGCGATGTGCCGTGTACTAAGGCATACTGCACGTCGATGGTGCACATGTCTTCAACCACTGTAACCCTGCTTGAGCGAAGCTTGGACAGAGTTAAAATGTTGAGGAGCTGACAGTTGCTCATCGATGCTCGGTGGTTCTCTTGGGGGTATTCCGACTTCCTCCATGCATAGAACTGGCATAGTACAGATTAGCCATTGTGCATAAGTATGTGGCCTTAAACACCAATAAATACAATACAATACAGTAGAGCCCACTTAATTAGATATGGCTTAACTGGTGGAGTGCCAAATTATTTTTCAAAGGTGATTTGTAACAAGAGTTGTTTTTTTTTAAAAAGATACAATACAGCCAGCAAGGGGAGTCTTAGTTTAGCAAGATTTGTTTGTCAATAATTGTTTTGTTACTATTTACTGGAGAGTGCCTATTGGCACTCTCCAATAAATTGTAACAATACAATTTTATATGAACACATCTTTTATCTACTGCTGCATAAATGTCAAGCTAATTCATACCAGTGTAAAGCCACTAAAGTGGCTTTCAGCACTTTTCAGTAGAGCCCTGATAGTGGCTTCTAGTACTCTACCAGTTAATTGAATAAACCTGCTAATTAAATATAGTTTTCAAACACAAACCTATTTACCACACCTTCAGTCCAAATTTGACCTGTTAATTGCATGTAGGAAGGTAGAACAAACTCCTGTTAATTGAATGAAAAATTTTGTGATATATCGAGAATTTATCTTGACATTCACCAATTTCACCTTATTTATACACCTATTTGGGCTGAGTACATCCAATACTGACATTACAAACGGTCAGGCTAACTCTCAAATAATACAGCAAAGTATCCAAATCCCTGTTAATTGAATAGTTTTCATTAGCAAAATGGGGCGCGGTAGGTAGAGGTGCAAGCCGTGAGGTCCTCAGTTCGACTCCCACCTGCGGCAACTGCATTGTGTCCTTGGGCAAGACACTTCACCCCATTGCCCACATAGGGCCACAGTGGCATTGTGTACTAAGGTGCACTGCATGTCGATGGTGCATTTGTCTTCAACCAATGCTAATCCTACTTGTGTGGAGTTAGTTTGTTGGGAGCCTGACAGTTGCTCGCCATTGCTCACTGGTTCTCTCCAGATACTCCAACTTCCTCGACCCATAAAACTGTCTGACACGAGGTGACCCTGGCTGTCGAAAGTGATGTGAAACCCCAATAAATAAAAAATATTAGCAAAATAGCGTGCCAGTTACCAGGGTTCCTCTGTAATATACTCGCTAAAGGGAGAAATTGAGAATTTTCAGGTGGGTAATGGTGTAAAAATTTGGCACCTGTTGTGAACTGGATTACCCCTGATAAGGCAGAAATTTGAGGTGTAACACCATAACAAAATGTTACATATAATTTTATCGCATAATGTGCAGCACTCATATCATATCAAGTGTGTCACAGCCATTACAAGCTGAGATGTAGTGGAATTTTTGCAAAATTATCTAGACTTTTGAGGGTTGCTGAAATAACAGTGGTGCTTCATAAATCTGACATGAATTCAGTGCCTACACATTGTACCATTATTATCAGATATACTTTTAATTGATATTTTAATCAATTCATTTACATCACCATGCACTTTATTCAATCAAAAGGTGTTTTTTTTTCTAAATTTATTTATACAGGTTCATGTATTTTGTCTGTGTGTAAATGTTAAGTCAGCTTGTATTGTCAATTTTATGAAAACAGTTTTTGGGGAATTTGATTCAAATTGGGAATAAAGATTAAATGAAACATTATGTGGTCTCTTGTGATCTGTTTTAACTTTATGTGAAAGAAGTGCCCGCACAGAGCTGGAGGTATTCACCTGAGCAGTTAGTGCATCTCACCTCTACCCATTCCTCCTACACTTAAACCCATCACGGAAAAAAAACATTTGCATGTTAGGGCTCAATTTGAACATACCTCTAATTTATAGTATATATATAGTGTTGCATTTATAGCTCACCGAAGGTAGCTTAACTTATCACTTGCCGTCCGTCGTCATCCGTCGTGAACTTTACATTATTGACTACTCCTCACAAACTACTGGATCAAATTGAACCAAATTTGGTGTGCATGTTCCCCATCATATGTCAATTCAAACTTTTACAAATAAACTTGCCGCGCCCACAGGAGGCACCACAATGGGCATAACTCTGATAGCACCCATGAATTTCTTTCCAAAATTCAAAAAAATCTTCTTCAGATCCACCAGGCAAAATTCTTTCCTATTTGGTATACTTCACCCCTAGGGGAGGGGGGGGGGGGGGTAGATTCAAATCGGCCCCCTGATTCATATTGGGCTCACTATAGAAGCCCGAATTTGAACTTAGTCCATTTCAGGCAAATTTCTTAAAAAATCTTCTTCTCCAGATCCAGCAGGCAGAATCTTTTGATATTTGGTATGCAACATTGTGGGGTGGATCTGATTCAAGTTTGTTCAAATCAGCCTCCTGGATTCACATTTGGGCTCAGTATAGAAGCCCGAATTTGAACTTAGTGCATTTCAGGCAAATTTCTTAAAAAAAATCTTCTTCTCCAGATCCAGCAGGCAGAATCTTTTGATATTTGTTATGCAACATTGTGGGGTGGGTCTGATTCAAGTTTGTACAAATCGGCCCCCTGGGTTCATAATTGGGTTCAGTATAGGAGCCCGAATTCAAACTTAGTGCATTTCAAGCAAATTTCTTTAAAAATCTTCTCAAGATCCAGCAGGCAGAATCTTTTGATATTTGGTATGCAACATTGTGGGGTGGATCTGATTCAAGTTTGTTCAAATCGGCCCCCTGGATTCACATTTGGGCTCAGTATAGAAGCCCAAATTTGAACTTAGTGCATTTCAGGCAAATTTCTTAAAAAATCTTTTTCTCCAGATCCAGCAGGCAGAATCTTTTGATATTTGGTATGCAACATTGTGGGGTGGATCTGATTCAAGTTTGTTGAAATCGGCCCCCTGAATTCATATTTGGGCTCACTATAGAAGCTCGAATTCAAACTTAGTGCATTTCAGGCAAATTTTTTAAAAAATCTTCTTCTCCAGATCCAGCAGGCAGAATCTTTTGATATTTGGTATTCAGCATTGTGGGGTGGATCTGATTCAAGTTTGTTCAAATCGGAAACCCTGGATTCATATTTGGGCTCACTATAGAAGCTCAAATTCAAACTTAGTGCATTTCAGGCAAATTTCTTAAAAACTCTTCTTCTTCAGATCCAGCAGGCAGAATCTTTTGATATTTGGAATGCAACATTGTGGGGTGGATCTGATTCAAGTTTATTCAAATCAGCCCCCTGGATTCACATTTGGGCTCACTATAGAATCTCGAATTCGAACTTAGTGCATTTCAGTCAAATTTCTTAAAAAATCTTCTTCCCCAGATCCAGCAGGCAGAATCTTTTGATATTTGGTAGTAGTAGTAGTAGTAGTAGAGCTTTATTTGCAGCACATGTATTTACATAAGACTAAGTTCTACACAAATGTACTAATCATTTTATGAAATATTTATACATTATAAGAAGATATTCAGCATACATGTTCTGCAGGGAATGGCCTAGCCAGATTGGCTGTCTTCCTGTCATTCCCTGTGGTGTGTTTGTGGATTGCATGAATGGATACAAGTAAATATAAGAAATTAGTATTGATGAACGACTCATATGCACGTTGATGATGAGGGCGTGGCGAGGTAGAATGGACGTTTCACACTTGTGCTATCGATAATGGATGAAAAGATAATATATAAATATATCGTCCTTCCACCCAGCATCGGCCACAAAAGTGTATATGGAAACATACATAGACACACATATACATATATTTTTGCATATATACGAGTGTGCACAAGTCGGCAAGTATATATATGTAATGGCCTATGGTCTCACCTATTAAACACGGGAATATCAATTAAAGGAAGATCTGTGAAGTTGCAAATGCTTGAATTTGGTATGCAACATTGTGGGGTGGATCTGATTCAAGCTTGTGCAAATCGGCCCCCTGGGTTCATATTTGGGCTCAGTATAGGAGCCCGAATTCAAACTTAGTGCATTTCAAGCAAATTTCTTTAAAAATCTTCTCAAGATCCAGCAGGCAGAATCTTTTGATATTTGGTATGCAACATTGTGGGGTGGATCTGATTCAAGTTTGTTCAAATCAGCCCCTTGGATTCACATTTGGGCTCAGTATAGAAGCCCGAATTTGAACTTAGTGCATTTCAGGCAAATTTCTTAAAAAAAATATTCTTCTCCAGATCCAGCAGGCAGAATCTTTTGATATTTGGTATGCAACATTGTGGGGTGGATCTGATTCAAGTTTGTACAAATCGGCCCCCTGGGTTCATATTTGGGCTCAGTATAGGAGCCCGAATTCAAACTTAGTGCATTTCAAGCAAATTTCTTTAAAAATCTTCTCAAGATCCAGCAGGCAGAATCTTTTGATATTTGGTATGCAACATTGTGGGGTGGAGCTGATTCAAGTTTGTTCAAATCGGCCCCCTGGATTCACATTTGGGCTCAGTATAGAAGCCCAAATTTGAACTTAGTGCATTTCAGGCAAATTTCTTAAAAAAATCTTCTTCTCCAGATCCAGCAGGCAGAATCTTTTGATATTTGGTATGCGACATTGTGGGGTGGATCTGATTCAAGTTTGTTGAAATCGGCCCCCTGGATTCATATTTGGGCTCACTATAGAAGCTCGAATTCAAACTTAGTGCATTTCAGGCAAATTTCTTAAAAAATCTTCTTCTCCAGATCCAGCAGGCAGAATCTTTTGATATTTGGTATGCAACATTGTGGGGTGGATCTGATTCAAGTTTGTTCAAATCAGCCTCCTGGATTCACATTTGGGCTCACTATAGAAGCTCGAATTCGAACTTAGTGCATTTCAGGCAAATTTCTTAAAAAATCTTCTTCTCCAGATCCAGCAGGCAGAATCTTTTGATATTTGGTATGCAACATTGTGGGGTATATCTGATTCAAGTTTGTTCAAATCAGCCCCCTGGGTTCATATGTGGGCTCAGTATAGGAGCCCAAATTTGAACTTAGTGCATTTCGGGCAAATTTCTTTAAAAATCTTCTTCTCAAGATCCATCCGGCAGAATCTTTTGATATTGGGTATGCAGCATGCTTAGGGGGTTGAGATTCAAGTGTGTTCAAGCCAAGTCCCTGGGTTCATATTTGGGCTCACTGTGGTAGCCCGAATTATAACTTAGTTCAAAATGAGGAATTTTCTTTAAAAATCTTCTTCTTCAGATCCAGCATTCGGAATGTTTTGATATTTGGTATGCAGCATCCTTAGGGGGGTGAGATTCAAGTTTGTTCAAGCCATGTCCTCAGGTCCATATTTGGGCTCACTATGGGAGCCCGAATGATAACTTAGTTCAAAATGAATTTTCTTTAAAATCTTCTTCTTCAGATCTAGCAGTCAGAATTTTTGATATTTGGTATGCAGCATCCTTAGGGTGTGAGTTTCAAGTTTGTTCAAGCCATGTCCCTAGGTCCATATTTGGGCTCACTGTGGGAGCCCAAATGATAACTTAGTTCAAAATGAGGAATTTTCTTTAAAAATCTTCTTCTTCAGATCGAGCAGTCAGAATGTTTTAATATTCGGTATGCAGCATCCTGAGGGGGGTGCTATTCAAATTTCTTCAAGCCATGTCCCTAGGTCCATATTTGTGCTCACTGTGTGAGCTTGAATTATAACTTAGTTCAAAATGAGGAATTTTCTTAAAAAATCTTCTTCTTCAGATCCAGCAGTCAGAATGATTTGATATGTGGTGTGTAGCATCCTTAGGGGGGTGAGATTCAAGTTTGTTAAAGCCAAGTCCCTGGGTCCATATTTGGGCTCCCTGTGGGAGCCCAAATTATAACTTAGTCAATATGAGGAATTTTTCTTTAAAAATCTTCTTCTTCAGATTTAGCAGTCGGAATGTTTTGATATTTGGCATGCGGCATCCTTAGGGGGTGAGATTCAAGTTTGTTCAAGCCAAGTCCCTGGGTTCATATTTGGGTGCACTGTGGGAGCCTGAATGATAACTTAGTTCAAAATGAGGAATTTTCTTTAAAAATCTTCTTCAGATCCAGCAGATGAATGCTTTTGATATTTGGTATGCAGCATCCTTAGGGGGCTAAGATTCAAGTTTGTTCAAGCCATGTCCCTAGTTCCATAAAATTTGTCTCTCATGACTTCATTCCTTTGTAGTGTTGATGAACCATGTCTAACTGAATGTGACCCCACATACCTCTTTGAACCACTTTGGCCGGTGAGCAATTAAGGCTCCTTGGGGCCTCTTGTTTTTTATATCCCCACATTTCTAAAACAATACTGGGTTCTGGATTGCATCTGTCTGTCTGTATGTATGTCCGAACAAATCCATAACTCCAAGATCTTACATGGATGTCCAGCATGACATGCCATTTGAAACACAAATTAAGTTATGGGTAACCTTGCTTGTTCTTTTAGACCTTAGTATTGCCATTGACATGGTTTGTTATAAAACAATGCTTGAGACAATGAATGCTGATTTGGACTTAGTGGTGTAGCTGCTAGCTGGCTATCACCATACCTGAAGAATAGACAGCAGCATGTATCAATAAACTGTAACCAGTCAAAAGGCTTCCATCTTGAATGTGGGGTCCCACAGGGCAGCTGCCTTGGTCCTGTTCTGTTTTTATTCTATATTTCAAAAATGTACACTTATCATTGAATCTGACCTTCCTGATGTTCATGGTTATGCTGATGACACACAGGTCTGTATCTCTTATCGACATCAATTAAAGATCAAACAAAAGCTCAAGAAATCATTGAATCATGTATTTTGGACATTAGGACTTGGATGATTTCAAACAATTAATGATAAATGATGATAAGACTGAATTTCTAATAATTGGTTCACAACAGCAACTTACTGAAGTTGACAGCAATTCAATGAAGGTAGGAGATTTTGCCATCAGCACAAGTAACAGTGTATGTAATCTTGGTGTCTTCTTCAACTCAAACATGTTCATGGACAAACATGTTACAAATATGTGCAATGAAGCTTTTAGAGGTCTATACAAAATTAAACAGATAAGACCGTTCCTTACAAAACACTCAACAAAAACTCAAGTTCATTCCTTTAAATTATTGTAATGCCTTACTGTACAACCTCCCACAATATCAGTACTCTCACCGACAGAAAGTAATAAATGCATCAGCCCGAGTGCCATGTTGGGTATCACAATCTCAACACATCACCCCTGTTCTGATAGATCTGCACTGGCTGCCAGTCAAGTACAAAATAATTTTCAAAACTTTATTATTAGGTTTCAAGACACAAAACAACATATCACCAGCCTACTTAGAAGTACTCATCAGTACCAAGAATATGTGCCAATACAACCTGAGGCCCAATGCTAAAATGTAACTACATGTTCCAGAAAAATAGGTGTAAGACATCTGGAGATAGGTCATTCTCATTTATTGGTCCTCACTTGTGAAATAATTTACCAGAACATCTAAAAAGGCTCTCAAATGTCAACACTTTCAAGAAAGATCTCAAAACATATCTATTTCAGAAAGCCTGTAAATGATATTCTGGACTGTAAGGTCACATACTTATGCACAATGGCTAATCGTGACCGTGACAGTTTTATGGGTGGAGGAAGCCGGAGTGTCGGAAACCGGGGTTTATCGCTGCTGGAAGAAATAGGTTCACGTCGCGTATTCAGCCAAAACTCAAGGAGTGTGCCTGAATCCGTACGTGAACGTACGTCTCACCGTGACAAACCGGCCCGTTTCACTTTTGTTGGGGTGGTTCTTATCCTGAAGGGGATAATAACTTTTCCTCGAAAAGTATAAATCAACAGGGGTTCACTGAAAACAACAATTTTAATACATATATAAGAAAAATAAATATGATAATTGGTGACTTACATGGAATCCATAAGAATAAGAATACAAAACATCAATCACCCCCTACCTACAGTTTTTGAGTCACTTGCGGGCCCGCATTCCCTGTTGTCGCTGTTTTTTCTCCTCTTCGCTGGTATTGGTTCCTTGGTAGCCTCTTCTCTTCACCCTTTCCCTGCCGCCGCACGGCCACTAGCGTATTGTCACTTTATCGGATGCCTCTGCTCTAACAGGAGAGGGAATGTCACTCTACTCATGCCGTCGCACGGCCACTAGCTTATTGTCACTTTACTTGACGCTTTTCACACAAGCAGTCCCAGAACAATGTTCATACAGGCAAAGCCTACTCTGCCTATGTATGGCATACCTTCTAATACCGTTTACCCAAATGTACTTCGTGTTTCTGATCCTATTCTCATATATGGCCACCAACTTGGCCCGCGACTGCTCCTATTCTAAATATGAGCTCTGTGGCTCCCTTATATAACAACGTGCCTATACTTTCGCACCGATGCGGCACCTCCTCTAACCTATAGCATGGGACCTCCCCATCTACGCACAACGACCCATAGCCTTACACACCTTCCGACTAGAATTGGCTGGAATGAATTTTTGGAGAAATCCCCCGATTTTTATTCAGATAACCAGAACAATTATTCTCAGTTAATCGCTTCTCTTGAACTTGGCCGCTTAGATCTATCTTAATTTAACACTTGCTTTAAAGTTCCTTTGAAAGACTCGCATTTTCAGTAGTATCTTTTGACATTTCGGAGACAGGATAGATGCGTAATATGGGTGAGTGTCCAGAACATATGTGATGCACTGGTCTCCAACAATTAGCTCTTAACTGGCCATAATTACATAGCTAATGATTACACGAGAGAATATTGTCTCTCTTACTATTGATCTGTTATCAAATAGCCCATGTGGCGTTCGACAAATGCAACACAATGGACATTAAATTTCATACTTCATTTAGAAGCTCTTGAATTAACATTAATTTGACAAATCTGTTTTCGGGGTCCGTCACATACCTATCTTTACGCTTTATGTTTAACCCATTCAGAAAGATTATCGAAAATATTTACACTTTTAAATAGGAAAATAGCAACTTTTAGCTATCACCTTGACAACCCCCTACCAAGGAGCATACACTCAGTTGTTCCAAAAACACCAAGGGGATAGTATCCACGTGCATCCACTTTCACACTTCTCTCTTAGAGCTATCTCACAATCTCGCTCTACTATCACACCAGTATACTCCTAATTTCCACACACAAAGTCACACGCATGTGCACCCTGACGCGCACCACAAATAACTTTCAATACTTTGACTCGGTTCCCCATTGGAACGTATGAGTCTATCCACATCTCACATCACCTTCGCGCGCACACTTCAACTGGCACACAATAGAAGATGGTCCGTTGGTACACAAGCAGCCAACGGGTCCCCTTATACACTTACCCTCCCTCTCAACATCGCAAAATATAATACTACTCTATCATACACACACCTGTATCTATATACACTCACGCAACAACTGAGTAAAAAATATTAGCAAGGGGTATCCACCCTGACCCAAGCCAGCCGATGGGCCCTTGTCCCCAACTCCTGTCATCTCACTAACTTGCCCCCATCCTTGGATAGGGTGTCCCGCCCGGCTCATGCCCTTCAGCGGGTTACCTGCCCTATTAGGCACCAACCTTAAATACTCCCAATTATGGTGGGACCCTTACTATTCCCTAGAGAGCCCCTCTGTCCCCTCCACCGGGACCTATTCCTTGGGCGCGTCCTCCACCAAGGACCTCACTCATGTCCACGCCCAACACCTACATGCGCACAGGCGATGCCTGCCGTACCAGAGTTTGCTACCTCAGATGCAACGCTCTGTAGATTAACTCCTGCAAATCTCTCCTTGGGTGCCCCACTCCAAGTTCCTGGGCCCCCTACCTCTACATCTCTGCTGCCATTTCGTGGCTACTCCGGCCACCTCTTGTGGCCTCGCCTGGCCCAATGTACATCCCCCCGCTGTTCGCGTGGTTTCAGTGTCCTTTATAGTTCGGCATCTCCGCAAAAACCTTGCGTTGTAAACCACTCCACATCCATCTATGTCCACTCGATAGTGACCATTGCCCTTTATTTTTGTTACAGCGTATGGCCCCTCCCACTGTAACTGCGGTCTACCTAACCGTGTCGGCCGGAGCATGGTTACCTTTTGACCGACCCCAAAACTCCTAAGCTTTGATCTACTTCCGTGCCGATCCTTACTATGACCCCTCTCGTTCACACACATTGGCTGCTTCTGTTCAGCCACTCCCTTGACTTCCGTCGTCGAAGGGTTAACCTTTGGGGCCTCTACTGTGCACTCTACCTGTGTATCCCTTCTTGACTCCACTGGCCCCTCCAGTGATTTCACCGGACACTCTGCCTACGCGATTTGGGCTCGGGTAACCTCCCCCGATGCCCCTTTCGATGCTTTCCTCTACGGCCATGTCATATCGGGTTCTGAACATACCCCGGGTGTGTTCCCAAGTACGAGGTCATGGATGAGCGCCTCATTACACATGGCTTCTACCTCACCACTGTAGAAAGGGGTATCAGTAGTATGTAATGTGGTTTTGAGGGAATATTGGCCGGACCCCGGTGCCGGACCCCGGAAGTGACCTCATGTCACGTGACGTAGTGGCGCCATGTTGTGTTGTCATGGTAACCCGCGTGAGCGGCCATGTTGTGACGTCATTTCCATAGTGATATGTGGTATGAGTGCGCATGCGCTGCGCAGCGCGTGTTGTTAAGGTGATACGTGTTTCCGTCGTCCATTTTGTATACTGGAGGCCGCCATCTTGGTTTCTATGGTAGTACGCGATTGCTATGTTACTTAAACCCTTCTTATAGGACAGGGGTATGTTCAGAGTGTATGTTCCTTTGTAGAAGAGTAAATCTAATCACCACAAACAACCCGAAAATCTCTCCAAATCACCTAAATCCACCCCAAATCACCGAAATTGACATTATTTGATACGGATTTCACTTTTTATCGGCTTAGTACTATAGTACCGAGAGGATACCGGGGTGTGTTCGATTGAATCGGAGTATCACGAATTACCACAAACAACCCAAACAGTTTTACTATTTCGAATTATTTCAGAATTCTCTTCTTCTATCTATATATGCAATAGTTTACGTCTACCCGACCATGTTCCTTTATCCTGGAGTATACTCCAGTAGCGTAGAAGAGCCTATCAGTTGGATCAGTTTACCTTATTATTACTATATTTAGCTATTGTGGTCTATTCTTGTTAGTTCTGACCCTATTCCAAGTACTCTTGTTGTTTCATTTATCTAGATCATTTATATAACTAACCAATCAGATTGCTTGATTTCCCATAATCGTACAGAGTTATCTCCCTTCGGTATAATAAAAGCCTATATCCAGTGGCAATATCCCCGGGCACCCCAATTTCGGCACCCCTTTTTTTTAAAAACATATGACCTTCGGCACCTCTTTTTTGTCATATGTGCTTATGTGAAAAAGCACAATGTGACACGGTGTACCCTAGCACATAGGCACATGCTTTATGTGCCGATATGTGCTTATGTGAAAAGGCACAATGTGACACATGTGCCCTAGCACATAGGCACATACGGGTATTTGAGGATACCTATAGCCTGGTATTGTATTATTTGAGGATACCTACTGGTGAATCCCTTTTTGTCATATGTGCTTATGTGAAAAGGCACAATGTGACACAATCCCTTTTTGTCATATGTGCTTATGTGAAAAGGCACAATGTGACACAATGTGCCCTAGCACAAAGGCACATGCTTCATGTGCCGATATGTGCTTATGTGAAAAGGCACAATGTGACACAATGTGCCCTAGCACATAGGCACACACGGGTATTTGATGATACCTATGGTCTGGTATTGTATTATTTGAGGATACCTATGTAGGATACCTTCTGGAGAATCCCT
The DNA here is from genome assembly GCA_031216915.1 of Pictodentalium vernedei. Classification (NCBI taxonomy): domain Eukaryota; kingdom Metazoa; phylum Mollusca; class Scaphopoda; order Dentaliida; family Dentaliidae; genus Pictodentalium; species Pictodentalium vernedei. Next base: position 628,910,866 of record CM062295.1, read on the forward strand.
TTTTGTCATATGTGCTTATGTGAAAAAGCACAATGTGACACAATGTGCCCTAGCACATAAGCACATGCTTTATGTGCCGATATGTGCTTATGTGAAAAGGCACATACGACCCAAAAGGGATTTCATAGCCACAGGTGTTTTCCAAAAGGGATTCTTTAAAAGGGATTCCATAAAATGGGATTCCTATCCGACTCCGTAAAATGGGATTCCGTGTTTTAACATTGACACTCGAGGGTATTCCCTTTCCCTATTGGAAGAATTCAGTTCAATGGGTTGTAGTGTAAAACTTTAATTCATATCACCTTTGTTATATTTTCATTAAGTTTAAAACTTTGTTCAGTTCAAAAGGTGTTAGTACCTTCATTTAGGTTATGGTTCAAGAATAGAGTTCATTCAAATAGTTCAAAGGGTGTTAATACCTTCATTAGGGTTAGAGTTCGTTTACTCAGTTCAAAGGGGTTTACACTGGGTTATAGAAGTTATAGTTCAAAACAACTTTGTTGGGTTCGTTCAGTTTTGTTGTTCAAGAGGGTTAACATTGGGTTATACATGAGGGTTATAGTTCATTCAAACAGTTCAAGAGGGTTAACACTGTGTTACATATGGGGGTGGGTTGTAGTTCATTCCAAATACTGTGATAAAGTTTGGAAGGTTATGTCCAAATGTCCAATCAGATCAGTTCGATTTTCTTCAATTTATTCTGTTCACTTCGATCTTGGCTGTGTTGGATCTTTGTTCATTTTTTATGGTCTTCGATAACTTCATTGGGTCAGTTCGATATTCTTCAGTTTGTTATGTTCACTTCGATCTTGGTTGTGTTGGATCTCCGTTCACTATTTTGTGTTCATTTCACTTCGCCAACTTCATTGGGTCAATTTACTTCGATCTTGGTTGTGTTCGAGCAATCATACTAGTTCGATCTTCGTTCACTTTGTTATGTTGTGTTTACTTCGATCTTGGTTGTCAGTTGTATCTGTTCGGGTTCTTGTAATAATAATTGGGTGTTACCAATCCCTTTCCATACCCTCGAGTGTCAATATTAAAACACGGAATCCCATTTTACGGAGTCGGACAGGCATCCCATTTTATGGAATCCCTTTTAAAGAATCCCTTTTGGAAAACAACTGTGGCTATGGAATCCCTTTTGGGTCGTATGTGCCTATGTGCTAGGGCACATTGTGCCTTTTCACATAAGCACATGTCGTCACATAAAGCACGTGCTTATGTTCAAGGGCACATTGTGTCACATTGTGCTTTTTCACATAAGCACATATGACAAAAAAGGGATTCTTCAGAAGGTATCCTAGATAGGTATCCTCAAATAATACAATACCAGGCCATAGGTATCCTCAAATACCCGTATATGCCTATGTGCTAGGGCACATTGTGCCTTTTCACATAAGCATATATCGGCACATAAAGCATGTGCCTTTGTGCTAGGGCACATTGTGCCTCTTCACATAAGCACATACGACAAAAAGGGATTCACCAGTAGGTATCCTCAAATAATACAATACCAGGCTATAGGTATCCTCAAATACCCGTATGTGCCTATGTGCTAGGGCACATTGTGTCACATTGTGCCTTTTCACATAAGCACATATCGGCACATAAAGCATGTGCCTATGTGCTAGGGCACACTGTGTCACATTGTGCTTTTCACATAAGCACATATTACAAAAAGAGGTGCCGAAATTGGGGTGCCTGGGGATATTGCCATTGGATATTGTCTTTTATTATACAGAAGGGGGATTACTCTGTACGATTATGGGAAATCAAGCAATCTGATTGGTTAGTTATTTAAATGATCTAGATAAATGAAACAACAAGAGTACTTGGAATAGGGTCAGAACTAACAAGCATAGACCAGAATAGCTAAATATAGTAATAATAAGATAAACTGTTCCAACTGATAGGCTCTTCTACGCTACTGGAGTTTACTCCAGGATAAAGGAACATGGTCAGGTAGACGTAAACTATTGCATATATAGATAGAAGCAGAGAATTCTGAAATAATTCGAAATAGTAAAACTTGTCGGGTTGTTTGTGGTAATTCGTGATACTCTGATTCAATCGAACACACCCCGGTACCCTCTATAGTACAAAGCCGATAAAATGGGAAATCCGTATCAAATAAAGTCAATTTCGGTGATTTTGAGTGGATTTTGGTGATTTGGAGAGATTTTCGGGTTGTTTGTGGTGATTAGATTCACTCTTGTACAAAGGATTGAATTTATTGAGGATTTGACGTCACGGCAACCCGGCTCAACGGAGAATTTTCGGGCTCGTAGTTTAAGATAAATTAAATGGTGTTCGAACGAGGTACGGGCATATTTTCAGATTGGAATGTTGGAAGAAATCGATTGTGAATCCGCTGGTGCTGATAACTTGAGTTTTGGGGGTGTTATTTAAACAGAAAACACACGGGAAAAATTGAGGTGGACGGAGGACGCCGATTTCAAAAAAATTCTTTGAACGTTACGTCATTGACGCTGAAAGTCTCCAACTGAAAATCGATGATGGATAACGAGTCTCAATATTCTGCGTTTTGCCTGGCGCGTCATTGGTGTGGAAAATACCTGATTTGAAGATCGTCAGAAGATATATTTACTATTGTTCTTGACATTGCAAACCCAAAGTTGACTACGCTGTTCAGTAAATTTGAAAGGACTGGAGTGGAACGGAGAGTCAGGGTGTACTGACGGCGATTCAAGTTCAGCTAACGCGACTATAAAACCGGCTACACGAAGACTGTTTAAAATGTGTACCGACTGAGAAAAAAGCAGTATCGGAGCATCAGTGTACTACCTACCACATGAAGACTGTTTAAAATGTGTACCGACCGAAATGTATTTGTTACGTGGACTGTTTAATATGTCTACCGACTAAATTTTTCGAAGTATCGGAGCATCAGTCTAATATCTTCCATAGCAATTGTGCGACTGGACAAGTTGGCAGACCTTTTCTCATATCATAAGGAGTCTGCGCAAGACTTGTCGCGCTTCAAGAACACCAACAAAAGAGCGAATGAATGGAAGCGAAACTCCCCTTTGTGATTAATATTAGGACTGGAAGCGCAATGAATCGTGCATCGCCCGGAACAAAACGGGCAGAAGCTTCGAACTGCAGCACCGGCCTACACGTTGAGTTGATGTTTTCTCCCATCATAGCCACACTGTTGGACAAATAAACGACAACCGACAAGCTATCTTGCCATCCACGTCTCCGAACTGGACTTTTATTTAATTTTTACAATATCTTTGAGATATTGGTGCTCCTGATAGAGGAGGAATTTCCAAATACAGATACAGATACAGGAACATACACTCAGAACATACTCCTGTCCTATAAGAAGGGTTTAAGTAACATAGCAATCACGTGCTACCGTAGAAACCAAGATGGCGGCTTCCAGTATACAAAATGGACGACCGAAACACGTATCACCTTAACAACACGCGCTGCGCATGCGCACTCATGCCACGTATCACTATGGAGATGACGTCACAACATGGCCGCTCACGCGAGTTACCACGATAACACAACATGGCGCCACTACGTCACGTGACATGGCGTCACTTCCGGGGTCCGGCACCGGAGTCCGACCAATGTTCCCTCAAAACCACATTACATACTACTGGTATCCACCCTCACCCTCGCAAGGGAGAACCTCCTAATCGTCCCATCTATTAGCACGCACATGTGGTCGTGCCCCGTTAGCTGTCCGCCGCTAACGAGTTCCCTCTTCACCGCCGCGCTGCTGCATCGTGTGTCCCGTAGCACACGGACTTCTCGGTCACCCACATACGCTGGGTAAACCGGTATCTCCTCATTCTTACCAAAGGAAGGGTATCCCTCGCACAGTCCACTAATTATGGGTAATACCTGCCCCTTCCAGCCTGAGCTGCCCAGCCTTTAATGCTCGGCGCAGTGGGCGCCTTTCTGGCCCAATTGTTTGACAGAATGCCGCTGTCTGCCTCCTCTCCACAGCCTGTATTGAATTATTCCTCCTTCCGTTCCTAATCGGAGACGGGTCTCTCCCTCCACTTTTTGGGGGGACCCCGTTTTGTTTCTCAGTTACCGCCCTTCTCCAACAGTCTCTGGCCAGGTGCCCCTTTTTATTACACACAAAGCAAGTTGCGTCCCTGGACCCTGACCCTCTCTGATTCCCCCTAGAACTTTCCGGCTTGAGGCTTTGGTTCCTAACGGGTGCCTTTGCAACCACGTTACTCCCATTCTTGCCCGACCTACCCAGGGTCAGACCTCCTCCATGAGCCTCCAAATACTGCTCGGCCACCCGAGTCATTTCCTCCACGCTACTTGGCTTCCTCTCCTTAACAAACTGTGCCATCTCGGGGGCACACGATGACATAAACTGCTCCCTGATAAGTAAGTCTTTCAGGGAGGGAAATGTCTCTTCAATTTCAGATAATTCGACCCATCCGTCGAAATATCTTGTGGCCCTTGACACAAACTGGTACACACTTTCACCCTTCTCAGCCTTACATTCTCTGAATTCGTCCTGAAACCCTTCTCGGTGAGCTGGTACCTCTTAAGTATAGCCTTTGTCAGCTCACCGTAGTCATTAGCTTGGTCAGGGGGCATGCTCACATATACTTGTAGCGATTTGCCCGCCAGCAGCGGACTAAGACTGACACCCCAGGCGTCATCCGGCCAACCCTGACTTGAGGCAAACCTTTCGACCCTCTGTAAGTAACCGTCAATGTCATGTCTGTTCATTGAACTTTGGCAACTGGGGATAAGGTGCCCTCACGTTTCCCACGGGACTTTCTCCACCCTGTGTACCATTAGCCGCGGGTAACTGCAGCCTAGCCCTTAAAATTTCCATTTCCCTCTCATGTTGCCTTTCAGCCTCCTCCCGCGCCCTTTCACGCTCTAACGCAGCTTCCCTTTCGGCTCTTTCTCGCTCTAATGCAGCCTCCCTGTCAGCTCTTTCTCGCTCAACCTGTATTTCTTTCTCTCTTGGTGCTGCCCCTCTCTCTCCCCTTTCGCGCTCTAACGCAGATTCTCTCTCAGCTCTTTCGCGCTCAACCTGAATTTCTTTCTCTCGCTCTGCAGCTCTTTGTGCTGCTGCCTCCTCGCGCTTCAATGTAACCTGACACTCTGCAGACATTTCTTTCACCAAACGCTTTTGCTCATCTCTCACAAATTTTTGCAATCCATTGCCCGCAAAGCCCAAGCGCTCACCCATACTAATTAACTGTTCCAAGCTTGGGGTATCAATTATTGGAATTTATCAGTACAAATTTTACACACAAAAGAATTGACCTCAAGGGTTAATTATTGCCTATCTCACACTGCGTCCTATTATTACGCGAGAATTTCCTCTACCAGTATGTTAAATTCGTCGATCGAATTTAAAAGTTTCTTTGACCAATGATTAACGCCCACACAACTTATGGAAATTATTAACATTTGAATGCGGCAACCTGTATGAACATTAAAACTGAAGCATGTATTAAAATTGTCATTGAGTGATCATGTTGATTCTGAACTTTTCAATTTTTACCTCTTAGGAAGATACTGGTGTTAGCCTCGCCAGATGTCGGAAACCGGGGTTTATCGCTGCTGAAATAGGTTCACGTCGCGTATTCAGCCAAAACTCAAGGAGCGTTGCCTGAATCCGTACGTGAACGTATGTCTCACCGCGACGAACCCGCCCGTTTCACTTTTGTTGGGGGTGGTTCTTATCCTGAAGGGGTTAATAACTTTTCATCGAAAAGCACAAATCAACAGGGGTTCACTGAAAACAACAACTTTAATACATATATAAGAAAAATAGATATGATAATTGGTGACTTACATGGAATCCATAAGAATAAGAATACAAAACATCAATCACCCCTACTCACAGTTTTTGCGTCACTTGCGGGCCCGCATTCTCTGTTGTCGCTGGTATTTTCTCCTCTTCGCTGGTATTGGTTCCTTGGTCGCCTCTTCTCTTCACCCTTCCACTGCCGTCGCACGGCCACTAGCAAACTGTCACTTTATCGGACGCCTCTGCTCTGACAGGTGACGGAATGTCACTCTAGTCATGCCGTCGCACGGCCACAAGCTTATTGTCACTTTACTTGACGCTTTTCACACAAGCAGTCGCCACTAATGGGGTTAAACTCCCCCTTACGTTTGTCCCAGAACAATGTTCATACAGGCAAAGCCTACTCTGCCTACGTATGGCTTGCCTTCTAATACCGTTTGCCCAAATATAAATTAGCTCCCTGAGCTCGTACTTCGTGTTTCTGATCCTATTCTCATATATGGCCATCGACTTGGCCCGCGACTGCTCCTATTCTAAATATGAGCTCTGTGGCTCCCTTATAACAACGTGCCTATACTTTCGCACCGATGCGGCACCTCCTCTAACCTATAGCATGGGACCTCCCCATCTACTCGCAACGACCCACAACCACACCTTCCGACTGGAATTGGCTGGAATGAATTTTTCGAGAAATCTCCCGATTTTTATTTAGATAGCCAGAACATTTATTCTCAGTTAATCGCTTCTCTTGAACTTGGCCGCTTAGATATATCTTAATTTAACACTCGCTTAAAAGTTCCTTTGAAAGACTCGCATTTTGGTATCTTTTGACATTTCGGAGACAGGATAGATGCGTAATATGGGTGTGCGTCCAGAACATATGTGATGCACTGGTCTCCAACAATTAGCTCTTAACTGGCCATAATTACGTAGCTAATGATTACATGAGAGAATATTGTCTCTCTTTCTATTGATCTGTTATCAGCCCATGTGGCGTTCGACAAATGCGCCCTGATGGACATTAAATTTCATACTTCATTTAGAAGCTCTTGAATTAACATTAATTTGACAAATCTGTTTTCGGGGTCCGTCACATACCTAGCTTTAGCCTTTATGTTTAACCCATTCAGAATGATTATCGAAAATATTTACACTTTTAAACAGAAAAATCGCAACTTTTAAATATCACCTTGACACGGAGTACCCGGAGAGAACCACCGAGCATCGACGAGCAACTGTCAGCTCCTCAACATTTTAACTCTGTTCATGCTCCGCCCAAGCAGGGTTACAGCGGTTGAACACGCGCACCATCGACGTGCAGTACACCTTAGTACACGGCGTCATCGTGCCCCCATGTAGGCAACCGGGATAAAGTGCAAGGGCACAACGCGGGTCGTTCCTGATGGGGATCGAACTCTGGACCTCTAGCACAGAAGCCCAACAGTCTACCACTGAGTCACCGCGTTCCGTTATGCCCTTTAAATTGAGAAAGAAACATATTTTATCCGTAAGAGTCCATAACTCGGCTGACAGTTGCTTCATCTTAATAAAATCTTACACGAAATGTCCAGCATGATATGTATTTCCAGACACATATCAAGTTGTGATGTCTGTACATTCCACTCACAGAAGCACGGGGACTCAGTGGTTACAGCATTGGACTTCAAACTGAATCTATCCCCGCCAGCATGTGTAACTGTGTTGTGTCCTTGGGCAAGGCACTTCATCCTCATTGCCCATATGGGGGAATGGTGGTGCTATGTACTAAGGCATACTGCATGCCAATGGGGCACTTGTCTTCAACCAATGCTTAGTTTCTTTTGGAGTCTGACAGTTGCTTGCCATTGCTCAGTGGTTCTCTCCAGGTACACCAGCTTCCCCCCACCCATAAAAACTTTCCAACACAGCTGTTGAACGTGTCATTAAACCCCACTAAATAAATAAATAATTACAATCCATTCATGAGTGATGTTTCTTTTATCATTGAGAAATATTGTCAGTCCTGACACAGTCCCATCCCTCTATTTGGCAATGGTGGAGTGCAATCTTTTGTTAGCTCAACTTGACAACGGCAAGTATGAGCTGTTGGGGTGGGTTGTGATCCGTCGAACGTCTGTCCATCTGTCTGGTCGTCTGTCCGACATCCGTCCGTCCGTCCGCCCTTCCGTCCGTCCGCCCTTCCGTCCGTCAGTTTTTTGTACAGAACCTCTGTATGAAAATTCTGATTTGAATAAATTTCTGTTTGAGTGTTTAGTAACATGGAATACATAACATATAATACGGGTTTTTTTCTCGTGCAGAAATTATGCAAATGAGTTAAACTTTGATTTATTCAGTGCTACTTATGCACAGTAAGTACACATGTCAATACGGCTCGGGCTAGGGGCTGTATTTATAAACCGATCTTCACGAAACTTCTTGGGTACCTTTGTTATCACCTTGGAACGAGAACAAGTGTTTTTAAGTGGGGTCCGAAATTCAAGATGGCTGCCGGCGGCCATTTTGTACCGCAATTAGGTACAATCAGTTGTTTGTACAGAACTTCTATATGAAGGTTCTGATTTGAATAAATTTCTGAATGAATGTTTAGTAACATAGAATACATCACATATAATACGAGTTTTTTTTTCTTGTGCAGAAAATATGCAAATTAGATGAACTTTGATTTATTCAGTGCTACTTATACACAGTAAGTGCACAAGTCAACACGGCTCGGGATAGAGGCTGTATTTATGAACCGATCTTCACGAAACTTCTTGGTACCTTTGTTGTCACCTTGGGACGAGAACGAGTGTTTTGGGTGCGGTCCGAAGTCCAAGATGGCTGCCGGCGGCCATTTTATACCGAAATTAGATGAAATCAGTTTTTTGTACAGAACTTCTAGGACTACGTTTGTTATCATCATGGGATGGTAACGTTTGCTTTTGGGCTCGGCCAAAAATTCAAAATACCTGTCGGCAGTCATATTTAGGAAAATTGTGTGTATTACATTTTTTTGTACAGAACCTGTAAAGAAGAGTTTTTATGTCAGTAATGTTTGCTATAAATTTATTGGGTGTCTTTGTTATCACTGTGGTATGAAAACAAATATTTTTGGGTTCAGTCAGACCTAATCTTGGACTCGAAAAGGGAGATAATTAAAAATAAAATCTTTTCCAAAAACACCAGACAAAATGATGTTTCTTGAATTCATCATCCCCAGAATGTGTATATTCAAATGTGTTGAAGCCAAGTTCCTGTGTTAATATTTGGGGTTCTTGGGGAGGGTAAACATTATTAGCACAACCCTATTTTCTATTTCCAATGAGAAAAATAAAAGCTCCTCACACGTGGGAACCCTATGAGCTAAAGATTAAAAATTCAAATACCTATATTTTAAGAAGGACTGGACAAATATTTATTAATTAGTATGAATCAACCTTAGAATGGTTTGAATCAAACAGGCCAAAACAATAGCTAACATTTGGCTTATGGTGCATCATACAAGTATCCCCATTGTAACATTAACATGGAGATTTCTTTTCTAGTTTAGCATCTAACTGTCACCTACCTTTACAATACTTTACCTGTACATTTGTTACAGGCTACGGTCACTATTTATGTACAGACCTTTACAACACTTTACATGTACCTTTGATATCAGGTCATTACCTAGATTGCTGTCATTGCTGTGTCACATACTATACATGTACATGTCTTACACAAGTTGAGCTACAGTGTAATTGACACGTTCATTTTAAAATTTCGTTGAAAAACATGACTGCCAGTGGCCATCTAGGATTCGGATATAAATTGTCCAACAATTCCTACAGGTCGCAGCTCTCACGAGACCAGTCTCAGATTTCATATGTAGCTTTGGGACAATGTCCAGATGGGAGCTATCAATTTTTTCCGAATTTCCTTAAAATGCATGGCCGCCAGTGGCCATCTTAGATTTGGCATATAAATTGTCAACAATTCCATTGGCATACCCTACAGGCCTCATCTCACACCCATTTTTTTAAAAATTCATATGTAGCTTTGGTGTGATGTCTAAATGGGAGCTATCAAATTTTTCGGTATTTCGATTTTTTTAGAATTTCGTTGAAAAACATGGCCGCCAGCAGCCATCTTGGGTTGGCATATGATTTATCAACAATTCCATTAGCACACCCTACAGGCCGCATCTCTCACCCAATGTTTTTCAAATTTCATGTGTAGGTTTGGTGTGATATCTAGATAGGGGCTATCAAGTTTTTCTAGGGGGGGGGGGGGGCGGGGTGGTGGGTGGGGGCGGTGACGTTGCGGTAGCCGGTTCTCGTCAGATCATCGAAGTTAGCCAACGTCGAGCCCGGTTAGTCCTTGGAGAGGTGACCGTCTGCGCAAGCGATTTGGACTCCCGCGTTGTGTCCTTGGGCAAGGCACTTAACCCCGATTATCCACATGGGTGCACGATGATGCCGTGTACTAAGGCGAACTGCACGTCGATGGTGCGCATGTCTTCAACCAATCTAACCCTTCCTGTGCTGTAGTCGGAGTTACGATGTCGTGGAGCTGGCAGCTTCCTTTGAAACAGATAGCCGTCCGGCCATCTTGGATTTGACATATAAATTGTCAACAATTCCAGTAATACACCCAACAGACGCCATCCCTCACTCAACTTTTTCCAGATTTCACATGTGGCTTTGGTGTGATGTCTTGTCTGTAGAAACTTGAGTGAATGATATGGCATTACTGGATCTTTCTATTTAGTTCAGTCGGAAATTTCGGAGCCATCATAGTGCTTCAAAATTGGACATTCTTAGAAAAAGTCATGGAAAGTGCTTGAAAACTTAGGCAATAACTTGGCTAATTTTGGCACTTGTAAACAGTGCATACTGATATCAAAACGTCAAATTTTCTAGCTGCAATATAACTAGAAATTGACCTGAGCTCCGTCAAACAAGACGGGCTCGTTTCAAAGAGGGGTCACATCATATGGTTTTGTTGAAAGTATTTTAAAATACTATTTTTTCAACTGCTGAATTTGCATATTACGCGGGCGGATGCGGTCGTTTCGTTGGGTAAAGGGTTAAACGTTTGATAATTGTGCAGAGGGTTAAGCCTTTACCTAGCCAATTGGTGGCATCTGCCCTTGTAATTTACAATTTGAGCAGATGAAAAGAAATCATTTTTCAAAAACTTTCAACCTAACCATTTCATGTGACCCTTCATTGGAATGAGCTCAATGAGACTGTTCCAATGAGGGGGTCGCATGACATGTTTTTGTTGAAATTGTTTGAAAAAATAATATTTAAAATAATAAATGTTGATGTTGTCTGCCATGGGTAACGGGTTAACAGTCGACTTCATTTTATGGAGAGTAAGACAATAATTCTTTTGTTTCTTTCAACCTGTTCTATTCATTAGTGCAGTGGTCTTATCTTTTATGTCAAAGGATATATTTGGTATCAAAAGTTTAGCCAATTAGAGATTTTTACTGCCAAATGAATTTGTTCGATGTTAGTGGTTAAATTTTCACCCAGCAGCATATAAACACAGACAATGATCGGTGTTGTGGATGTATTATTGATTTGGTTTCTACGTCACAAGAGATGATTAAATTATTGTAGTTGAACATCCCAGAAAGGGCTTGAAATTTCCCATAAAAGTCTTGAATGTCCTTCATTTCTTTTCTTTAACTCTTACGGGCCAGAAGATTTTTATACATTTTTGATCTACTTTGAAAGTCTACCTGTAGTGGCTTTGCAAGTTAAATAAAATATTATATATAACGGAGGTTACGCCTAAGTTCAAAGGTTATGTGTGGCTTTGTCGAGCCTTACTGAGCCAAACCAGTTTCGAACTGTTGCGTTCTTCTTCAGTGGCACGAAAGCCAGAAGTCACTGTTGCTTGCTCCCTTTTATACCCCACAAGAGGGATGTTATGGCCCAATCAGCTAAGGGCATAACCGGGTCATCCTGAGGTCACTTTTAGGCTGTTCCGTTACGCCAATGTTACTTATTTCCCGGTGAGTACTGACAGGAATCAATATTTTTCCTACCCGCATAGAAGTGAACATTTCGGTTACGATAACCGAGTCACACCCATAGCCTTTGGCCACATGGAAAGCACCCTGTTGACCAACCAATCTCCACCGACCGTGATAAACACTTATCAACGGCAGGTGAAGTGATACAACGACGTTAGGCAGTAATCACACCCCAGGCACTTCAAATAAAGTCCCTGATACCTCAAAAATTTACCCTTTTAATTAACTCTCGCGAGATAGCGTGATCCTGGTTACCAGACCTGCACACAATAGCAGGAGCGACAACCATGGGACACACTTCCGGTTAACATAGGAGGGTAGACAACTCTTCTCCCTACTTCTGGGGGAACGACAGTAGCACAGAAGATTTATGGCTTATGCACGCCGACAAAGCCTAAAAGGACCCCCCCCCCCCCCCCCCCCCTGCAAAATGCGGGAACCCTGGCTCAAACGTCCTGGCCACAAGCACCCGAACAGGGACGGGCACACCCCTCAATGATCTCCCACACAGAGGTCAAAAGTTCCCCGCCTCCCGGAGGATTTTACCTTTTTACCCGGAGGGGATGAACCACAGACGGCTGCACCTATCACGTGACCTCATGATGACCCCGATCATGTCCTTAGCTGACCGGGCCATGACATCTCTCTTGTGGGGTATAAAAGGGCGCGAGAAACAGTGACCTCTGGCTTTCATGCCCCCGAAGAAGAACGCAACAATTCGAAACTATACGCCTGGAACTTAATTAAGCACTCCCTGAAATGTTTCATGACAGTGAAGTTGCTGTTACTGATTATTATGTTTTAATGATTGCTATGTCTTGCAGTAATTTCATCAAGTGAAACATGATGTTTCTTGCTGATTGTGTACACCAAACACATCCCCTCGTCGACATGAAGCAATCTTCCCACGAATGTCACAAAAACACTATCATCCACATGCAATATCTAGGTATAAAACAAGCAAATTTGTCACTTTTTTATCAATAAATGTTGACATGGCAAGGAGGAGACTGTCAGAGGTACTAAGAGTGTAAATCGTTGGCACGCATGCAACAGGCATGCCATTCAAAGCTATTGGAAGGCAACTTGACTATAGTCATTCTGTCATCGGCAGACTTGTCCGAAAACATAAAAACCCCAACGATTTTACGGACCGACCAAGGCCTGGACAACCCCAAAAGACCTCTCCTCGGGATGATCGGTGTCTGGCAGGCCTCGTTAGACGTGAACCCTTTGCTTCGAGTGGGGTTTTGAAACGCCTTTGGATCCCCAATAGGTGTTTGTGCAACAGAACTATCCGAAACCGCCTCAAAGCATTGGGTATGAGGTCCAGAAGGGTCATCAAGCCTCCAGCTCTGTTCGATCAGCATCAATGACGACGGAGTGGTGTATTGCAAGACAGCAACGTAAGAGCATTCCTTCAGAGCAACGCTTTTACAACACTACCTTTGCCTGCAATGAGCCCCGATTTGAATCCCTTGGAACACATCTTGGACGTTTTGGACGTTGTGTGCAAGCAAGGTATCCACCTGTACAGAATGTGGCCGATTTGGAAGGTGCCTTGCATGAGGAGTGGCAGCAGTTTCCTCTGGACCGTATCAGAAGGCTCACTGGCAGCATTAGGATGAGAGTTCAGGCCGTCGTCCGGGCACGTGGTGGATACACTCGCTACTGACGTCAGACACTGCCATTGTGTTCAGGGGATCACAAGTTACATTTTTTGTCAGTAATTAATTGTTTCATCATGGACCGTTCCAGCATCATACTTGTCGAGAGAACATGTTTCCATCAAAAACATTAGTGACAGATATGTGTAATTAGCGCCATTAAAATACTGCATATTTTAATCATTGTGTTATCTTTCATTTGTCAATAGACCATTCTTTCTGCAACCAATCACTTTTGGTCATTTGAAAGATAGCATGACATTAAGTTCCTGGTGCATAGTTTGGCTCAGCAAAGCTCGACTCAACCACACATAACCTTTATGTATAATATTTTATTTAACTTGTTAGTACACCATTTTCAAAGAGTATGGCAAACGTTATACCATCGACTTCGTCAGTTATGTATGGTTGTCAGATGGTAGTGTAGCCTCATTTTACGGCTCATCATCTGACCCCTCCAGTGATGGCCGTCAGGGCAAGTAAACGTTCCGCTCTACAGTTTCGCACTAAAATACTAAACAAAGGGCATATGTTGAAACTAATGCCATGTAAATTGAAGATGTATTTTTAGTATCAGATATATGATTACATTAGGCTATTTGGTGAACAAGGAAATTTGAAGTTTTGGTCCTAAAGTTGGAGACTGGTGCATAGGGGTAAACTATCAGATGAATTAAGGGAAACACTGGCTTCGAAAAATCGGCTATTTTTTAAAATGCCATTTTTACACGAATGTGTTACCAGTCATGTAACTTAAAAATGAAATGGAAACATGGAATTTTTATTTCGCATTTTAGAAACAGGGGTTATATGCTCCAGGGTTAGGTGAGTGGAGATAGTAGGAAAAATTTGCTTTTCAGGCTGCTGGGTGGCTGAAAATGACTGGTATCAGCATTTTTTCATGCAATTTTGCAGGCTGAAGTCTTGTCGGTCATAATAAATTATTTCACCCACATTCAGATTATTTATTTCTACTTAGTCAGATAGTGTGATATGTTTTTAGTGGATTTGGGAAATGTAATACATGTTATGGGTTAGATAACTAAGTAACAGAATATTTGTATTTGAAGAGAGTGTATGGCATGTCATTTTAGGAAATGCCTGGAAAATTGTGGAGCCGAACCAAAGAGGAAATTTATCCTGGCGAGACCTCAACACGAGTCCAATTCGTCCAACCCAGAATCTCTCGTATTAGGAAGTACGCAATATCCGGTGCAATTTTAAATCAAAAGGTGGACACAATTATCAAGACTAAATGTGATTTACTTCTTGACCTGCAATAATCGAAAAATAGAATATGTCAGGGAAACAAGACATGTATTACACGTTCGAATCTTAGAGTACTTTCGGGAAACAACAACAATGATGAACCCGCCAGCAAACACCTTAATGAATTGAACCATTCGTCCGATAGTTGCAGTTCCGTATTATTGACGTACTTCAGACTGACCCTGACATTGATTAAAATACAAGGATCAAGAGTGATAAAGGTATCACAGAACTAAATATTTTCCCGTAGGCCACCATTATAACGTTCAAGCGAGAAAAAAATATGATCGCACCACTTTAATTTTGGCATTCAAATATCTTTGTCAAGTATGCCCTTCAAAAAATTTTGCTGACCCCAAAACAGGGGCCATGCAACAAATAAGAGAGAAAAAATGACTCGAAGGGAAGTACCGGTCACTTGCACATATTTTTCAGGGAATTCCCTACAAAACACACAAAAAGTAAACTGTATTTTTTAGGACCAAAAGTAATCAAATCGCCCTCTTCTTTACCAGGAATATTCAACAATAATGCAAGATGTCAATGATTCAAACGTTTCCGAGTGCATCATTTCAAGATGGATAACTCCAATTCAAACATTTAGTTCAGCGACACCTAAAGAACTGCATTGGATTTTTATCCTCCAGACCGTAAATCCTTATGGTTTGAACAGAGTTGACTTTCGGTCTTTTTTTCTTTGTATTAGTTTTTTTGCAGTTGTTTCTAGTCAAGTCTACAGAGGCAGCCAAGACCTGTCTAGAAACATCTGACAAGGTATACTTAGAAACACAAGTTTGAGTTTACCCAAACAATGCATGTTGGGGCACCTGTTCCTTTGCATTAAAACGCTATGAAAGTTGGAATTAGGCCCGTAAGGGTTAATCCTGACACTCTGGTAATATAATATTGCCTCAGATGCCACTGTTCATTTTCACACTTTTGCACACGGATAAAATTCTAAACTGAGGGCATGAAACTCATGCCATGTAACCTGGAGATGTATTTTTAGGATGAGATATGTGATAGCATAAGGCATTGTTGGATAACAGAATTTATAGTTTTGGTCACTGAGTTGGAGCCTGACGGATTTATTATTTATTTATTGGTGTTTAAGGTCACATATTTCTGCACAATGGCTAATCATGACCGCGACAGTTTTATGGGTGGAGGAAGCCGGAGTACCAGGAGAGAACCACCGAGCAACGGCGAGCAACTGTCAGCTCCCCAACATACTGACTCCACACAAGCAGGGTTAGCATTGGTTGAAGACAGGTGCACCATCGACGTGCGGTACGCCTTAGTACACAACGCCACCGTGCCCCCACGTGGACAATGGAAGTGAAGTGTCTTGCCCAAGGACACGACGCGGTTGCCGCAAGTGGGATTCGAAAGAGGACCTCTCGGCTTGCAGCCTGCACTTCTACCAACTGAGCCACCGCGCCCCCAGACTGACGGATAGGGAGGGGTAAATTACTATAGAAATTATTGGCAACAGTGGCTTTGAAAAATTTGTTATGTTTAAATGTCATTTTTAGTAGAGCTGAAGCGGTTAACCGATTAATCGGTTAACCAATGATCAACGTCTTGATCGAACAAAAAAGTAATTGATCGGTTAACCGTTACTTTTGAACTACGGTATTATATGGGTTAACAAAGGAACAAACTTGTTCCAAAACAGGTAAACATTGTCATACTGGCCCACATCAATTATATGAGACAGAGTAAAGCATGCTAGTCACATGATGACATACTTGTTCATTTGCATGATCATTATTATGTATCAGTAGCTGGAAATGGTCATTCTCATCCCTTCACCAAATGCGGGTAGTAGACGATACTTGATAAAAAAATTATTGAATTACTAAATATTTTCAATGTTTGTCTCAAAAACATAGCTTATGACCCTTCATTGGAACGGGCTCAACGAGCTCGTTCCAATGCGAGGTCATAAGCTATGTTTTTTGAGACAAAAATTGAAAACATAATAAAAGTTGAATGGAGATTTTTGTATATGACGCTGGCCGGTTTTGTCTATTACGTTGAGTAAAAATTCAATGATATAAATCATCAACGGTACCGCAGTTATTCAGCTATCTATTAGGGCAAGTGATTAATCGGTTAACCAAGGTTAATCCATCTGATTAATCGATCAAGAAAACATGGGGGCACGGTGGCTCAGTAGGTAGAGGTGCAGGCTGCAAGCCGAGGGGTCCTCGGTTCGAATCCCACCTCACCCCCATTGCCCACGTGAGGACACGGTGGCGCTGTGTACTAAGGCGTACTGCACGTCGGTGGTGCACTTGTCTTCAACCAATGCTAACCCTGCTTGTGTGGAGTTAGTATGTTGGGGAGCTGACGGTGCTGACAGTTGCTCGCAGTTGCTCGGTGGTTCTCTTCGGGTACTCCGGCTTCCTCCACCCATAAAACTATCATGGTCATGATTAGCCATTAGTAGGTATATTTTGAGAGTAAACTATCACTTGTACATGTACGTGTACAACATACGTTCACGGTGCGTTCACCAACGTGGAATTCAGTGTTAAATCACACGCTTGTTCACAAAAACTGTACATGATGTTGAATCCCCCCCCCCCCCCCCATGTACAGTTGTGACTCCTAGATCGCACTTTTAACGTTCAAATACTCGTGGTGAAGGCACGTTTTTAAAAAAAGGGTGAAATCGTACATCTTCACTTGTATCTTGTACGTAATTTTTCGTCAACGTTCCAATCACAGATCAGACCATCGATCCATCGTTGGTGAACGCGAGCAAAAGCAAAAGATTCTGAGTCATCATCAAAAAACAGTTTTGGGGACTCTAAATCAGTGATACAGAACCCGCAATTGTGTTGGTACAGATGGTCCAGAACTCTCCCTTGTTTTTTTTGAGGCGGTGGTTTTTTTGTTTTTTTTCCCCCATTTATGACATTATTAGGAGAATTCCTCCACTATGAGAAATTCTCAAAAACTCAGCTCATCGAGCGATCCGATCGCTCGATTCTCGTAAAAAAAACTTGATCTGAACGAAGAGTGTTGTTGTCGTCGTCGGTGTGTTGGAAATTCGCGAGCCCGCTGTCACGTTTTTGATTGATATATATACAGGGGAGAAAAAAAAAATATATAAATAAATAGTTATTTAGAAAATTAAATATATCAAATCGAATAAATAATAAAAAAAAAAAATACGTAAATCATGAGCGATTCTCAGACTATTAGAGTGAGGTGTCTTTAAACATGCTGATGAGAGCATACGCAATCTGCGTGAATGAAGAACTCCGTCCCATCTTGTTAGAACAATGCGTCGGATGTCAGGATCATCTAGACTTCGATCACGAGAATCATTCATGTCTGACGATGGAAAGGGAAGATATGGTCGTCATGTATTTCGAACCGGCGTTCGAACGCGTTAAATTCAACGATGTGATCACGTTTTGGAAGAGATTAGTCTTCTGTAAGAATCGAGACAGGCCCACAGATTCGGAAGAACTGAAATTGGCACATAGAAGTTTGACTTTAGAAGACAAGGGATGCATCAAGAAATTATTGCTGAACGAAGCATACGTCTAAGTTTTTTTTCGTTGATATAAAAATAAGGGAGAGTAGAAAATAAAAAAAATAATAAATACACACATAAATTTTTTTTATCTAATATTAGAAAGAAAAAAACACAAAATGAGAACCAGAAATAAATTGTATCCGACGTTAGTGGACGACGAGGACGAGAAGCCAAACGGCGTTTTGCCGACGGGACCATCGCTAGAAGAAAGAGAAAGAGGAGAGAGGTATTGCATCGATCAAATCAGTAGAATCCAATTGTATCTGACTCGAGAGAGAGATTCTCGTCGTTCCCTCAAGAAGAAGTATTCGCGTTTCGTAAAATTCGTCAACGCGATCGACACGACACTCATCACGATTTCCATGGGTTTACACATGGCCGGCATCGGATTGTTGTCAACCGCGGTCGGCATTCTGATTGTGTTGACCGTAGAAGGAGTGGCTCTCGCCGCCGGATTGTTTAGCACGCTCGGAAACTTTTTGAGTAGGAAATTATATCTGAAGGCTAGGAAACACGACAAGATTCGCATCTTGGCTGACTCCAAGATCGACACGATATCCGAAATGATCTCTATGGCGTTGAAAGACAGTAGGATATCGGACGGTGAATACTTCGCGATATTGAGCGAGAAAATGAAATACGATACCATGAAAGAAGTCGTGAGAATCAAGACTCGTCAGATCATCAAGGAAGAGATGAAGGATTCTCTCATAGAAAAGGAAAGGAAAGAGGCCAGGGAGGAATTCAGTAAGATGATAAAACTCAAGAGCAGCGATTGAAAAAAAAAAAATATATATATATATAATAAGAAAAAATGTATTGCGTAAAGTGTAAGAGAGTTACCGAGACGAGTAATTCTAGAGAAGTGCGAACTAAAAATGACAGATGGATGCTTTGCGGAATTGGCGACGTGTGTGGTTCTATCAAGACTCGATTCGTCAAACAAAAGAACATGAGCAAAGGTAAAGGCATCGTGAATAAAATGATCAACAATCTACCTTTCGAAATGCATCGGCCCGGTCACAGTTTCATGGGACCCGGAACGGAATTGAACAAGAGACTCAACGCCGATCTGACTCCCAAATCTTGGAGCAAACCCGTGAATAGGGTGGACGCGGCTATGTACGATCACGATCTGTGCTACGCCGGACATCCCGACACCAAGACTCGCAACGACGTCTGCGACAAAAACATGTTGGGGAGATTGAGAGGCATATCGAATCCGACCAGGAGAGAGAAGATGGAACTTTCGCTGGTCGGCAATCTGATCGGTGCAAAACGTCAATTTGGATGGGGTGTTCAAAAAAAAAAAAGCGCATCTGAAAAGAAGAAGAAACGATTATTGACGAGCGAATTGGCCGAGGAGTTACACAAACCCATAGTGCATAAATTTCGAAAGAGATGGGTGTTCGTGAAGGGTCTGGATGACATTTGGTCTGCCGACTTGGTCGACATGAGATCATTTTTGAGGTGGAACGAGGGCGTCAAATATCTATTGACGGTCATCGACGTGTTTTCCAAATACGGTTGGATCAGAGCTTTGAAGGATAAATCGGGACCTTGCGTCGCCGAGGCTCTGAAGAGCGTGTTCGACTTGTCTTCTCGAAAACCGAGTAAATTGTGGGTGGACAAGGGAAAGGAATTCTACAACAAGGACGTTCGTCGATTGGTAGACCTCTACTCGATCGAAAACGAAGAGAAAGCCAGCGTGGTGGAACGTTGGAATCGAACGATGAAGGAAAAGATGCACAGATACTTCACGGCGAATTTGGCCAAGAAATACATATACGCTCTGAACGGTCTGGTCAAAGATTACAACGACACCCGACACAGATCAATCAAGATGACTCCCGCAGAAGCTAGCGATCCTCGAAACGAAAAACGGGTCTACGCGAATCTATATCCCGAGAGATCTAAGATCAGGAAGAAGTCTAGAACGCCGAAATTTGCAGTCGGCGATCGAGTGAGAATCTACGCTTATAAGAAGCACTTCGAAAAGGGTTATACTCCTCGATGGACCTCGGAAATTTTCGTGATCATCAAAATATTTCACACCAATCCGGTGACTTACGAAATCGAAGCTTTGGATGGAGAAGAGATCATCGGAAAGTTTTACGAACAACAATTACAGAAGACGAAGTTTTGATGAAGAAGACAAAATTTTTTTTTTATTTACTCTCTTTGACATTTTCTTGTTTACACACATATATATAAGAGAGAAAAAAAATAATAATAAAAAATAATTAAAAACTATTTTTTAGATAAAGAAAGCAAGTTAATTAATAAACAAAAAAAAAAAAAAAAATCCTTTAAAATGACAAATATACTAGATATAACACAAAGCATAGTGAAAGATGAAAGTATTCAAGAATATGAGGTTCACGAATACGAACCGGTAACCGGGATGAGTTTGAACAATGCGGGAGAGATAAGAATCAACATCGAAACTCAAGATTTATTCGTACATCCTAGCGAGAGTTACATAGTGGTGCAGGGACGTCTCACCAAGGAAGATGGGAGCGACTACGTCGACGACGGCACGGTTACTCTAGCCAATAATGGCATCATGCATCTATTCAGTAACATAAAATACATGCTATCTGGACAAGAGATAGAATCTGTGTTTCATCCCGGTCAGGCCACCATGATGTTCGGACTCTCGACGTATCCTGATGATTTTTCGAAATCCAGAGGACTTAATCAGTTGTGGGTGAAAGACACCGTCGGCCCTGCTAGCGCAGGCGCCGCCGCGATATTCGACTACGTCGTCAAGACGTCCAGACCTAAAGGAACGTTTTCGTTCAGGATACCTTTGAAACACATCTTCGGATTCGTGGACGATTACAACAAGATCATGTACGGATTCAAACACAATCTGACATTGATTCGAAAAGGAAACGATGACGCAATAGTGAGACTCACCGCGACCGATGCGGGTAAGATAACTCTACACAAGATATCGTGGTTCGTTCCGCAAGTGGAGCCTTCTATCGTGGAGAAAGCGCGTCTCTACAAGATCATAGAATCCAAGAGTAAATTACCCATGGGATTTAAAATGGGACAGTGCGACACAGCTAGCATTCCTCCCTCCATGAATCACTTCGATTGGAGATTGACGGTGAAATCCGCTTCCGAGAGACTGCGTTTCATCGTGGTTGCATTTCAGACCGATAGGGACGGGTCTCAGGAAAAGAATGCGTCGCTGTTCGATCACTGCCATTTGAGAAACATGCAAGTGTTTCTGAACGCCACGAGATATCCGGCAGTCAATTATAACAGGTCGTTCAACGGCTTTTCGTTTAGTCGTCTTCTTATTTTTCACAACCGACGCATCTTTTGACGTCGTTGCTATTAACATTTCATTTGCCTTTCTAGCGTTTCGCAAATATTCTTGTATGACTTCATTTTTTTTTTATTTAGTTCTATGCTTTCTGAAATCTGAAATTTGTAATAGTTTACAAATCTCGTTTAACTGAGATATGGTTTTCTCATTTAAATTTACCATTGTTTTATCTGTTTGCTTCATTTGTAAGAATATTTTTTGGGGAAATTTTGTATTAAATAATTTGTTAAAAAAAGTTTTGCTTTTTTACTCTTTATATATATAATAGAAAAAAAAAAAAAGTTAAATTTTAAATTCAATTTTTTTTTCTTTAATGTGTTTTTATTCAAAAACAATTTAAGACCACTTTTATTTCTCGCTCGCAAACCGAACACGTTTTCTCGTCTTCGGAATGACATTCTCTACAATAACGCAGGTGTGCACATGGTAGAAACAAGACGTTTGCTTTTACCTCAAAATTGAGTTTGTAAGAATTTTTTTTTTTTTTTAACTTTTATTTATATATAAAGAGAAATAAAGAGAAACTTTTTTTAACAAATTATTATTTAAAATACAAAATTTAAAATATACATTATTTTGCAAGAATTCATAAAAAACCAAATAATCGATCATGACAACAACACCTAAAAGATGCGAATTGAAATTGAAACGAGACAAAGGGTATGAGAAATCCAGTTTTAATATCTATACATTACAACCACATGATCCAGATTGTGGACTTAGAGCGCTACTACTACAAATATCGAATGTGTTTGAAAGTGGATGAAGCCACGCTCGATTTGTTTTACGAGTACCAAAGCGAAATGCTGATTAATATCATCGTCGCCGAAGACAGAGAATTCGACAGAGGTGATTTATTGTTGTCCTATGGAGGTTACATATATCCAATAATCTCACCCGAACTCATGAAGAAATCGGGTGGTGAGAGCGCATTCGCCTATGAAAAAAACTCAAAAGAGTAAAGATAAACATTCACACCATTTTCGTATGTGGAAAAATGACGAATGTCAACTTGCTAATAATGGACTTGGAAATATAAACAATAGAGAGATTGAAATTAAAATTTAACTTTTTTATATATATATAAAGAGAAAAAAAACTTTTACTAAAAAAATTTTACATTAAAGAAAATTAAAAATTAAAAAAACAACTTTTTTATATATATAAAGAGCAAAAAAAACTTTTTAAACAAATTATTATTTAAATACTAAATAATCGATCATGAAGACAACAACACCTAAAAGATGCGAATTGAAATTGAAACGAGTCGAAACATATAAGAAATTCGGTCATAAAATCTATAGATTACAACGACACGATCCCATCGAATTGAACGAGGTCGAGACGAAGGGCTTAAAGCACAAATACAAGAAATATAAGATGCCTTTGAAATTGGACGAAGCCGCGCTCGGTTTGATTTACGAGTACCAAAGCGATCTGCAGAACATCGTCATCGCCGAAGATAGAGAATTCGACAAGGACGATTCGTCGTTGCCCTATGGAAATTACATATTTCCAAACATCTCATTCGAACTCGTGAAGAAATTGGGCGGTGAGAGCGAGTTGACCGATGTAAAAAAACTCAAAAGTGTAAAGATAAACATTCAACACATTTTCGAAAAAGGAGAAGACACGCATGTCAACATGCTAATAACGGACTTGGAAATATAAACAATAAAGTGATTGATTTTTAGCGAAGAAAAATGAAAAAAAAAAAAAATAAGATCATCTTTAGATCTCATTTACTTTTTTTTTTTTTTTTTTTTTGTTTTCCTTCTTCTTCACTATCATCATAATATATTATAATAACGTTTCCTTTTCTCTCAAATTTCAGCGTTGATTCTTCTTTTTCTTTTTTTCTTTTTCTTTGTGATGTGATACGTTTATGGCAACATTTTTGTTTATCCGAATCATAATTATGAACGAATGTTGTGCATCTCTTGGTAACACTCGCATCATTACCATTCTCTTCAGAAGGTAGTGGTGACCGTGGAAAGCATCGTCTCATTCTCAACCGTCTATCCCGTGCTTCATCTATCTCTTTCCATAGTTCTTTCCTTAGATATCCATCATTAGTGTCTAACCATTTTTTTTTTTTTCGCTCTCTGGCTCGCGATGTTCGTCATTATCGTCAAATTGTTTCTCCTCCTTTTCATCCAGGTGATAAATTTGTTTCTCCACCTTTTTACCCATTTTAAATATATTATTTTATACTTTCTATGATTTTTATATTTTATATAATTTTATATTATAATAACATATTCAAAATCGGTATGTTCTTAAATGGCGAATTCTCACCGAGCAACAAACCCTTGCCAAGTCGCTCGACGTTCCGTCCACTCTTCAGATCGAGACCGTTTCCTCTCAGAGAGTTGCCACCTCTAACGGGTTCTAGATACAATCCTTTACCGCTGTCGTCTACGTGAACGCGACACACGGCTCCTCCCTTCTTCAAAAACAGTCCGCTGCCACCCATTAATTTCTCAACTGCCGAACTAGCGAGTCCTGTGAGAGCTCCCACGCCGAGAGTCTTTCTGAGAAAGGGTAGCACCTTTGCGGCGAAGGGTAATGCTTTTGCAGCTATTCCTGCCAATAGCGGTAGGAAACCACCTTTCATTCTCAAATTGTATCTCAATTGAGCGGGACTCATTCTCACCGTCAATCCTCTTCCATCGCGAATCGCTTTCTCCATCCTTTTGATTTGACTTCTGGTCCAGGCGATCGAATCCTGATCGCCTCTCGTCAGATCTTCGTGAGTGAATTTGAATCTCACCGCCTCGCCTCGAGTTGTTAACGCTCTCTTAAGTTTCTTCCTCTGTCCTGCGGATATGTTCACGTTTTTAACCACGCATTCTGTCATAATTTCTGTTTTTTTTTTTTTTTTTTTAAATATATTTACTTCAATTGTTTCTTGTTTAATAATTATATTAAAATAATTTTGTAAAATTAATATTGCGTTTATTTTATTTTTTGTTATCTATATATATAATATTTTTTTTTTTTTTTTTTGCTTTTATATTTCTCTTATGTGAAATCGTATCGTCACTCTCTCTCCGCGAAGATCTAACAGTTCACCATTTTGATCCGTCAATGTGGTTTTGAGACTATACAAGGTGTCTAAAATCACTGGTAGATAAACTAAATTTCGAGGTCGCTCCACGATCTTATAACCCGGGTGACACGTTTGGAAAGAAGGAATAGATCGTCGGTTGAGCGCTACCATTCATGTAGCTTCCAGCAATCACATCCACGTTCACCAGAATGCTATTGACTGCGAGAATGTTGACCGTATTTTCAGATGCCGCGTGGCCTCGATACATCTTTCGATTGAATCCCAACATCTTGCCTATAGAATCGTCCGTGTTGAAATCCACACGAAAATTATCTTCCAAATCCAACATCGTCTGTAAGGTATTAGGATTGGGAGCGAGTCTGATCTTGTTGCTTCCCTTTCCATCCGTCTTCATTTGCGTCTGAATGTAATGGTTCAAATCGTCTATGTCGTAACTCCCTTTGGGAATTCGAATCGCCAACCAATCCGTTCCGTCGGAATACTTGAACGAGTTATTCTTTTCGGTGACGTTGGGAAAGGAATAATAAGTCTCCAGATTCACCAACGCCATCTTATATCTTTTCTCTCTATTCAATTCGATGGAAGGTTCGAATTTCGTAGCGAATCGAGTCGAATCGCCACTCACCACGATTTGAATGGATTGTTTCGCAGCCGTATTCTCGGCTATCCGTTCTAGCAATTCTCCATGTTCGAACATTATATTTAATTTTATTTTTTTTTATTCAAAACTAATTATTTGAAGATTTATTATTTTTCTAATTTTTATTTATTTTCACGCTCTATCTTATTATTACCATCGGAAACATAAAACTTGTCGAATCCGCACCGATACTTTCCGCAATTAAATTCGCTTGTCAAATCGATCATGACGAAATTGTAAAGTCCACCATCCCAAACCCTCTTGCAGAATCTCCTGAATTCTGCAGCGCTCATGTCGTTTGCGACGTGATCGCCGTAGATGTGATTGAGATTCTTGAGATCTTGGCAAAAGAGACACAGAAAATTAGCGTTCTCCCTTATCATCTGTCTGGGCAATCGAAAATAATTCTGCGACAGGTAGAAGCAGTCCACGTTGCTGTGTCGACCCCTAACGTAATACGATTCGCATCGGTTCTGTCTCTCCAAAAGCAGATCATCGAAAATCATGAGATTCTTATCTTCTGATTTCAGTTCTCTAGGACCCGGAACGTCGCTAGCGTTCTCATAAAATCAACACTCAACGATCGAAGATGCATTTCTCTTCATCAGCTTCGTCGCCGCGCCGTCCAAAATGGTCGAGAGCGGAGCTCCACTCTTGTCGAATTCCTCCCTACTGTCAAAGATTCTGGCTATGACGTCCTTGGGCAATCTGCGATCCATGCACTCTCGAAGCAATCTGTATTCGGGTTGAAACAAGCTCTTGCCAAACACGAACAATCTGTCGTAATCCAACCAGTCGGGTCGGGACAACAGATTCATCAACAGATTGGTCTTTCCACAATTCGATTTTCCCACTATCAAGCCTCTTATGCTCTTGGGAAAGAACTCGTTATTCGACCTCTTGGTCGCGGCGTCGTTCCAAGACATATCTTTAATGTTCATCTTTGTTTTTATTTTGTTTGTTATTTTAGATTCTTTTCAAACACAAAATTTTTTTTTTTTTATGTTTTTCAAACTCTGTTTTTTAATGTTATTATTATTTATTTATATTGCACCGTCGCGAGTTCTCTTCAATCCGGATCCACTCGTCATTTTGGCTAAATCTTGTATGGGCACCACAGCATCCTTAAAATCTTTCCAACTTTTCGGCGTTCGCTCTAACGCAGCTCGCTTCGCCGGCGGACTAATCAACTTGTCAATCAAAGCGTCGGCTGCCCTCTTGCCAGCCACAGAAGCTATCCTACCACTGGCTTTGGAAGCGGCTTTCTTACCAGCATCCAAAGCCATCTTCTTACTGACCTCAAACGCGGTCGATGCGAGTTTTCTACCTGCATTGCTCGTGAACGCTCGCATTATAGAATCGACGATGCCAGAACCGCCTTGAACGTAAGTTCTGACGTATCCCCTGTTCTTTATCACCAACATATTTTATTTTTATGATATATTTTTGTTTTTTTCACTGGTAAATCGTTTTTGCCATTTAAATACATTTTATTATTCTAGTGTAAGAATTTACTGTTTTATTTTTGTTT